>JAUCBJ010006970.1:0-42896 GCA_032718475.1 Nemertoderma westbladi | reverse complement strand
TATTTAGCAATGTTTAACCACCTCCGTAGACATTATTTTACATCTTTGAAATGTAATCTAGATATCATTAGAACCGCCTTCGTCTGCAGATTCCGAATCTGAAAACCGTTTTAAATTTAACCAAAAATTGGTAAAGATATTATCAAAATACTAATGCGTAAATTTAGAGACGTAAATCGCTATAATTCTGATGTTTTGTTGACTTTATTCTAGAATATTAATTATTATTTAGCTGAGCGTTTTAAAAACTCTCCATCTTGTTTTTTCATTACCCATAATTAATATTCTAGAATTGAGTAAAAAAAAAAACATTAGAATTATAGCGATTTACGTCACATATATTTACACATTAGTATTTTGATAATATCTCCGGAAGTTCTTGGTGAAATTTACAACGGCTTTCTGATTCTGAATCTACAGACGAAGGCGGTTCTAATAATATCTAGATTACATTCCAAAGACGAAAAATAAAGCCCACGGAGGTGGCTAAATATTACCAAAATAAACGATTTTTAACGGCTTGTTGTATCGAAATAGCTCATAAATTAAAAAATCCGGCCAGGCCACCAGTAAGAAAAGGTGTCGATCTATCATCATACCGAATTTCGTAGCATTTTATTGAAATTCGAAAAAAATTAGGGGGGGGGGGGGGGGCTCCGACCCCCTCACATTATGCATTTATGCATTTATTTAATCATTTAATTTACATAACAGACATTACAGAATATAATGGTGTATGGGCCTACTGCACAAATAAACTAATATTTATGTAGCTCAGTATATCTACAGTTTAAGGCACATAGCATAGCTAGTGCGTGACTCAAACTGCAACATATATAAATAGTAATGAATGTAAGTATTTATAGTATTATGATTAAGGTATTCCAGGAAATTATGTTTCAATGTTAAAATTTGAATGGAAAAAAAAATATATATATATTTGTCAGAAACTCCAGCGGAATAGTAAAAAATAGGAAACACACAGTTAAATTAATTGCTGTGGTTAGTAAAAGAAAATACGAAATGAATAAAGAGACAAGAAGAGGATGGCCTAATCTAGTATATTATTTTTGAATGTTTGACGGTTTAGCAACTAATATTTTTAATTTGAAATTATGACTGATCGAGCGATCGGAGGGGGTAACTTAAATATAGATTAACAGGCATCACTGAATAATAATAGTTATTATTATATAGTAGAAAATAAGAATTCCCGAAATTTTTTGGAAAATAGAGGCTTTGATTTTATTTGTCGGATTGTTAAAGGAATAGAGTTCCAGACCTGAGGACCTTGGAAATTCATGGATTGTCTGGAAGTTAGTAAGCGAACGAAAGGGGTGTAAAGGTTTTGATTTGCCGATGAACGAGTATTATAAGAATGTACTGTAGATATTTTTTTAAACAAGTTAGAAAACTGTGTGGCAGATAATGGTAATAAGTTATTTTGAGTATCGAACATTAGTAGGCCGACTTGATGGGTGTATAAAAGATTTAATGGCAGGATTTGAAGCGATTTATATATTGGGTTTGAAGAGGCTTGGAAGTGGCTGAATGTAATACATCGGATAATTTTATTAATTTTTATACGGAGTGGTTTAATATAGCTAGTTTTCGACTTCCCCCACAAGATAAGGCCATAGAGCAGATAAGGATGTACAAGGGAGTAATATAGACGCTTGATTATCAGTGAGGGAAAAATATGCCTAAGTTTGTAAAAGATACCTGCCGTACGTGATATTTTTTTAATTAAATATTCAATATGTATTTTCCAGGATAATTTTGAGTCCAACCAGATTCCAAGAAACTTTGCCGCGTTTGTTTGTTTAATATTTATGCCATTTATTGTTAGCGAACTGTTAATATTATTACTGTTTCGATTACTGAAAAAAGTATGCTCGGTTTTTTTAACATTAAGTGAAAGCGAGTTATCTATAAGCCAATTACTAATTTTAATTAATTCAATATTTGTATTTTTAATAAGATTTTGTATCGATTGATTTTGGGAAAAGAGAGTAGTGTCATCGGCGAATAAGGTGGTAAAGAGAGAGGAGGCATTTGGGAGGTCGTTGATGTAGAGGAGGAATAACAGACAAGATAAAGTGGCGCCCTGAGGGACCCCACAGACAAGTGGCATCACAGATGACAGACAATTATCGACTACAGTTACTTGAACACGGTCAGTAAGGTAATCAGTTAATAACATATGCGGAATCCCTCGAATACCGTATGCTTGTAATTTTTTTAGTAAGATAGAGTGATCCAACGTATCGTACGCTTTTTTAAGGTCAATATAAATAGCACAGGAATACAACTTATCTTCTAGCGTTTGATATATTTTTTCAAGCATGGATAGGAGAGCATGAGTCGTTGTAGTTTTAGGACGAAATCCAAATTGCGATTGAGTAATAATTTTAAACTTAGCTATATATGATTGAAGTTGGTTGTTAATAATAATTTCAAAAAGTTTACTAATAATAGGTAATAATGATATTGGTCGATAATTGTTCTTATCAGTGGGGTCACCGGCCTTAAACACTGGTACAACTTTCGCCCGCTTTAAGGATTTCGGGAAGAAGCCGCAGGAAATAGACAAATTTATCAAATAACTTAAATGATGGGATAAGGGAAGAGCGCCTAGAGAGAGTAGTTTGGTTGAAAATATATCGTTAGAGGAAGATGACGTTTTGATATGTAGTAAGTGATATTGAATTTCAACTGGCGATGTTTCTGTTAGTACAAAAGATTGTGGGCCATTATGTGAGATATGCCGTAAGGGAGACCGATTAGATTTGGGTATTTCCTGGGATAAATTTGAACCAACAGTGGAAAAGTGATTATTGAATGCCTGGGAAATTTGTTTCGGGTCAGTTAGGGTTTCGATCACATCGCCTGTTATCACAGTCAGTTTTTTTGGAGCGGCCGATTTCCCACTTTTGTTTAGGGCTGAGTTTATTATACGCCAAGTTTTGCGATTATTATTGGAACATTTTTCAAACTGGGTTTTATAATAGTTTTTCTCAGCCTCCCGAAGAACAGAGGTTAAAATATTTCGGTACCTTTTAAAAGCTAGTTCGTTTACTACTGTGGGATTTTTTATGAAAGCGCGGTAAAGGTCATTCTTAATTATTGTTCTTTTAACTAAATTAGGAGTCATCCAAGGTTTCGTTGGAATTTCTTTGGGCTTAAGTGTTTTCGGGGCAGCATGTTTAAGACAGACCTTCTCCAAATCAGTATAAAATTGGTCTAATTTACAGTTATTTGGAATGGATGGATCAGTATACGTCCATGTATCAGGGCAGTTTAGATCACGCATAAAATTATTACAATTGAATTTTGAATAATCAAAAAAAGTGGTCGTTTTGGTAGTTTTAAAATAGTTGTGATAATTTTGGAAAGTGATGAACGTAGGCTTATGGTCTGATGTGCCAACTTTAGTAAAAAATGTACCGGATTGAGAAACCGAAGAAGTTATATTTGTAAATATGTGGTCAATATTGGTTCTACTCCATGGGGTGACACGTGTTGGTTGGCTAATAAGTTGCACGAGGCCGATGGAATTCATTATATCGATATATTCTTTGGACTGTTTGGTTGTTTTTAATAAATCTACATTAAAATCGCCCGTTAAAATTATATCACAATTTGATTTATTTAGTTCTGTAATTGTTTTTTCAAGTTTTGCCGTTAAAATTATATCACAATTTGATTTATTTAGTTCTGTAATTGTTTTTTCAAGTTTTGTAAGGAAATATGGTAGCTCAACAGAATTTGGACGATAGATTGTGCCTATTACCAGCGGCCTCTTGTTTGGTCGATGTAGTTGAACCCATGAGTTTTCAAAACCCTCGATCCTCAGTTCAGGTTTCATATCAAAATTAATAGATTCTTTGAAATAAATTGCAGTGCCGCCTCTTTTAAGTTTTTTCTTACTAATTTTCACTGTATTTGGTAGAACCCGGCAATCATAAAACGGACCATCATAACCATTAATTTTCAATAAGTCAGTGGGAGTGTCTGTGGATAAAAATGTTTCCGTAAAAGTGAGTACTTCGAAAGTATGATTTAGTGAAAGTAAAAAATCTGTAATGGCTGAAAAGTTTTTTGGCAAGCTACGACAGTTTAAATGAAAAACCGACATTGTTACAGATGGGGAATTCTCCAAAATAGAGTTAAATTGATTTTCAGTTACAGTACCTTTATCTATATTTAAATTTGTAATATTTTCGTCAGGGTCTATGTGGCTAAAAGTTTGATTAATGTTGTTAATTATAGAGCTGGTTAGTTCCTCTTCTATCTCTTTATTATCAAAGATATCGTAATCGTCAGTATCGATATTAACGAAGGGAAAAATTGTAGCATTACAGAAAATACAAAAATGATACTGTAAATCATTAGTGTCACAGAGATCGTCACCTGAGAGGTGTGTGCCACATTGAATATGAAAGGAGTTACGACATAAAGCACAATAAAAAATATATTCCGCTGGAGTAATTTCAGAAAAACAAAAGTAACAATGTAAGTTATTAGAGCTTGAGTGCATCCAGTGAGATTGTTAGGAAGTCACTTAGAGCAGTATACTGTATATGCTTTTCAGCTGTTACACCAATATACTAGAATATGTGCTAAAAATATAGTAATGTCTACAGCTGACGTCATATAAATTTTGTTATATATCTGGCCTAGAAATAAAGTATCAAAGGCGCCTTAATAGTAGGATAAACGTAATATTCATAACTTAATATAAGTAGGGTTTACCTTGGTTCATTTAACCTTGGAAACAAGAGTATACACACATAAATATAAATGGAGATTTGGTTCATTTATGGCAAAAAAGAAACGGCAACAAGAACACCAAGTACCGAACTGGTTTATAGGGTATATGGTATATGAGGTATATATAAATATGGCAATAGGCAAAAAATAAAAGATAGCGAAAACATTGGGGTGGCCCTGGTGAGGCTTTTTGGTAAACATAATGTATATTATTCATAATATGTCAAATATTTAATGATAATAATGTCTTTTGTCGGATATTAGTCAATAAACATATATATATAACAATTTGGTTCACTTGGTATAGGTATAGTTTTCTAAGATATAAAAGGTGCCGTCATACCACTTGGCGGTAACAAAAATATTGGGGCAGTCCAGGGAAGGTATAGTATCATGTATAACAACGAAAATTGGTACGCAGAGGGTTAACATAGGAAAAAAAAAAATAGAAACCAAAAAAACTAAGAAGGATAAACAATAATCCCCAATTCTCACATATTACATTCGTTGTACATATTGTACCAGTACTTTTATTAATTATTTATGGGTACCGATCCCGGTCCCTCCACATAAGAGCAGGTCTCAGACTTATGTGATCCCTCCACCATATATATACCGGTAGTAAAATAATAACTGAATAGGACTTTATTCTGCCTAATTGCTGTACTAGGACACTTTAATTACCGGTAATAACTGATTCCGATCTAAGTCGACGATTTAGAACATTTTGTTGCTGCTTTTCCACACCCTAAAAATGGTTGTTGTATTAAGGGTTATGGTGTATGTTATGATAATGTTCTCCATAGCGAAAAATATCAACCGACCCTATTGGGGCTCGAACCCGGTACCTAGGTATCAAACTTTCGGTTATCATCAGACGGGTATGTCTGATAGCGAATTAATTTTTCATATCAAAAAATTGGTTTGGAGGAATTGCGAATCTTTTGATATACAGTAGGTAATAATATTTAGTATTAAATAAACAATTAAATAGCATTAATATTAAAAGCCACACATGTTTTTTATATCTTAAACAATGTGACACCAAAGGAGCAAAATAAACATGTTTATATGTTGGGGGTACATATATGTATGATTGAAATGTATGATGATATTAAGTAATATGATTGGTATTAAATAATTACTTCAATAGTATTAATATAAAAAGCCACACAAGAAATATTCTAATTTTTGTTATTTTTTACATTACGAGACCAACTAAGCTCAATAAAGTACAGTAGTTTTCATAGACGGGGTCATACCTTCATGCCATAAAACCAGTTGAGCCCCACTGTGTATATTGAATGCCATATGTGGATGTAAGAGCAGAGCGGCAAATAGTTGAATACGGTAGGGCCCTATGTATTTTATTCTTAAAATTGTTACTTTTTCGCTCGAATATACCCCAAAATCGGGAGATAAAGTTTCACTTTTTTCCCCTAGGTAAAAAAGTAACCCATAGGATTGCATTGATTTTACTTTTTTCCCGGTAAAAAAAGTAAATTACAATATTTTTGGGCTACGGTCTGTCATGGTCGATACAGCTTAATCTAACAGATGGAGCTACGGTCTGTCATGGTCGATACAGCTTAATCTAACAGATGGAGCTACGGTCTGTCATAGTCGATACAGTTTAATCTAACAGATGGAGCTACGGTCTGTCATGGTCGATACAGCTTAATCTAACAGATGGAGCTACGGTCTGTCATGGTCGATACAGCTTAATCTAACAGATGGAGCTACGGTCTGTCATGGTCGATACAGTTTAATCTAACAGATGGAGCTACGGTCTGTCATGGTCGATACAGATTAATCTAACAGATGGAGCTACGGTCTGTCATGGTCGATACAGATGGAGCTACGGTCTGTCATGGTCGATACAGCTTAATCTAACAGATGGAGCTACGGTCTGTCATGGTCGATACAGCTTAATCTAACAGATGGAGCTACGGTCTGTCATGGTCGATACAGTTTAATCTAATAGATGGAGCTACGGTCTGTCATGGTCGATACAGCTTAATCTAACAGATGGAGCTACGGTCTGTCATGGTCGATACAGCTTAATCTAACAGATGGAGCTACGGTCTGTCATAGTCGATACAGTTTAATCTAACAGATGGAGCTACGGTCTGTCATGGTCGATACAGATTAATCTAACAGATGGAGGAGCTACGGTCTGTCATGGTCGATACAGCTTAATCTAACAGATGGAGCTACGGTCTGTCATAGTCGATACAGTTTAATCTAATAGATGGAGCTACGGTCTGTCATGGTCGATACAGCTTAATCTAACAGATGGAGCTACGGTCTGTCATGGACGATACAGATTAATCTAACAGATGGAGCTACGGTCTGTCATAGTCGATACAGTTTAATCTAATAGATGGAGCTACGGTCTGTCATGGTCGATACAGCTTAATCTAACAGATGGAGCTACGGTCTGTCATGGACGATACAGCTAAATCTAACAGATGGAGCTACGGTGGTGATTTGCGGCCTTTCACCTTTCATTTTGATACTATTATTTAATTATATATTTTGATTAATTATTCTTCCCACTTTTCAAAAAGAAAGGTGAAGATCATTCATGTCCATGTCCGTCCATCTGAATAGATTTAGACCTAACTGTAGTCACGCAAATACAGTGTAGCGCTCTATGTCAGTTTGTGCAATATGGAACCGGTATGATAGTGTGAGCAATCAGTTACTTATCTGGAAGGAGTAATGAGTTTTTAAAAAAGTGGAAAGAGTAATGAGTTTCAGAATGAAAGGTAAAAAAAAAGGCCGCAAATCACCACCGTATGGAGCCCTCCCATACACTATATCACCCCGTAAACCTGCCTCCCTTAGCCTTGCTGGTCTTACTCATCGAGGTGGATTGTCAGTCCACCTCGGTTGGTCATTGATTCATCCCTTGGTTAGTATGCCTTATTGGATATACCTCGGTTGCCAACTTGTTAAATTGCCCCCCCCCCACCCCATTTTATTGGTTGGAGGTGCTTAGCGGACTGGATCCGCTAACAGATTAACAATTATTTACGATATTTATATTTACATATTGAAAATCAAAATAATTGTATAAATGGCAAATTATCTCAGCAGGGTGTTTATTTCAAATTAATTCAACAGAATTAGTAAATTCGAAATCAATTTCTGCGGAACTGCTGTAGAAATCGAGTCCTGTTTAAAATACAATTAATTGGGAGGTTTAACCCTCATCAAAAATGAAATTGCAATAAACTAAGAGATATTAAACTACCATTGAATTAACATTTAAGTAACTAATTATGCCAAAACATCACATATTGCAGCTTCAGAAATATAATTACAATTCAACACATGTGTAATTAGACACAGCCAAGCCATGAATAACAGCACATTTTATAACAATCTTCCGTTCTAACTTAAACTCTCGTTGTCAAGAAACACATAAAGCCATTCAGGGCAACGCCTCAATCGATTGTTTCTAACTTTTCCGCGCACCAAACCCGTTGTTATAGTAAGACAAACATAATCGTATAAAATAAGCTAAATAAATAAATATATACACAAATATAAATCGATGATTAAGACACAAAGGGTAAATGGGTGTTTCTATTTATTGTTTGAACAAAGAACTGTATTATTCACTGACTTACTTATTTAATCAATGCACATTTATACAATAGTAACAAAACGAAACAGAGTGGTGGTGAAACACTGGTTCAATAAAATAGTGAAGTGAGTGAGTTGATTATAAAGAATTATAAAGTCTATCTCTGGGGGTATAACCTCGGTTGTTAGAAAACTTTATCAGAGTTTTGTACCAACGTTGGTTCAACCCTCACCAACTTATTCTTAATTAACTATAAATACAAGACAGAGTTTGCTATTTAAAGAAATATAATATATAGTATATAGTAAGTGGTACACAGTGTAGGACGCAGTATGTGGTACACATAGTAGGCGCAGTAAGTGGCACACATAGTGGCGCAGTAAGTGGTACACAGAGTAGGACGCAGTAAGTGGTACACATAGTGGCGCAGTAAGTGGTACACATAGTGGCGCAGTAAGTGGTACACAGAGTAGGACGCAGTAAGTGGTACACAGAGTAGGCGCAGTAAGTGGTACACATAGTAGGCGCAGTAAGTGGTACACATAGTGGCGCAGTAAGTGGTACACAGAGTAGGACGCAGTAGGTGGTACACATAGTGGCGCAGTAAGTGGTACACATAGTAGGCGCAGTAAGTGGCACCCAGAGTAGGACGCAGTAAGTGGTACACATAGTGGCGCAGTAAGTGGAAACACAGAGTAGTACGCAGTAAGTGGTACACAGAGTAGGACGCAGTAAGTGGTACACATAGTGGCGCCGTAGGTGGTACACAGAGTAGGCGCAGTAGGTGGTACACATAGTAGGCGCAGTAAGTGGTACACAGAGTAGGCGCAGTAAGTGGTACACATAGAGTAGGACGCAGCAAGTGGTACACAGAGTAGGCGCAGTAAGTGGTACACATAGTGGCGCAGTAAGTGGTACACATAGCGGCGCAGTAAGTGGTACACAGAGTAGGACGCAGTAAGTGGTACACAGAGTAGGCGCAGTAAGTGGTACACAGAGTAGGCGCAGTAAGTGGTACACAGAGTAGGCGCAGTAAGTGGTACACAGAGTAGGCGCAGTAAGTGGTACACAGAGTAGGCGCAGTAAGTGGTACACAGAGTAGGCGCAGTAAGTGGTACACAGTGTAGGGCGCAGTATGTGGTACACAGTGTAGGACGCAGTAGGTGGTACACATAGTGGCGCAGTAGGTGGTACACAGAGTAGGCGCAGTATGTGGTACACATAGTAGGCGCAGTAAGTGGTACACAGAGTAGGCGCAGTAAGTGGTACACAGAGTAGGAGCAGTAAGTGGTACACAGAGTAGGACGCAGTAAGTGGTACACAGTGTAGGACGCAGTAGGTGGTACACATAGTGGCGCAGTAGGTGGTACACAGAGTAGGCGCAGTAGGTGGTACACATAGTAGGCGCAGTAAGTGGTACACATAGTGGCGCAGTAGGTGGTACACAGAGTAGGCGCAGTAGGTGGTACACATAGTAGGCGCAGTAAGTGGTACACAGTGTAGGACGCAGTAGGTGGTACACATAGTGGCGCAGTAAGTGGTACACATAGAGTAGGACGCAGCAAGTGGTACACAGAGTAGGCGCAGTAAGTGGTACACATAGTGGCGCAGTAAGTGGTACACAGTGTAGGGCGCAGTATGTGGTACACAGTGTAGGACGCAGTAGGTGGTACACATAGTGGCGCAGTAAGTGGTACACAGAGTAGGCGCAGTAAGTGGTACACATAGAGTAGGACGCAGTAAGTGGTACACAGTGTAGGGCGCAGTATGTGGTACACAGTGTAGGACGCAGTAGGTGGTACACATAGTGGCGCAGTAAGTGGTACACATAGTGGCGCAGTAAGTGGTACACATAGTGGCGCAGTAAGTGGAAACACAGAGTAGTACGCAGTAAGTGGTACACAGAGTAGGACGCAGTAAGTGGTACACATAGTGGCGCAGTAAGTGGTACACAGAGTAGGACGCAGTAGGTGGTAAACATAGTGGCGCAGTAAGTGGTACACAGAGTAGGCGCAGTAAGTGGTACACAGAGTTGGCGCAGTAAGTGGTACACATAGTGGCGCAGTAAGTGGTACACATAGTGGCGCAGTAAGTGGTACACAGAGTAGGACGCAGTAAGTGGTACACAGAGTAGGCGCAGTAAGTGGTACACAGAGTAGGCGCAGTAAGTGGTACACATAGTGGCGCAGTAAATGGTACACAGAGTAGGCGCTGTAAGTGGTACACATAGAGTAGGACGCAGTAAGTGGTACACAGAGTAGGCGCAGTAAGTGGTGCACATAGTGGCGCAGTAAGTGGTACACATAGTGGCACAGTAAGTGGTACACAGTGTAGGACGCAGTAGGTGGTACACATAGTGGCGCAGTAAGTGGTACACAGAGTAGGACGCAGTAAATGGTACACAGAGTAGGCGCAGCAAGTGGTACACATAGTGGCGCAGTAAGTGGTACACAGTGTAGGGCGCAGTATGTGGTACACAGTGTAGGACGCAGTAAGTTGTACACATAGTGGCGCAGTAAGTGGTACACAGAGTAGGACGCAGTAAATGGTACACAGAGTAGGCGCAGCAAGTGGTACACATAGTGGCGCAGTAAGTGATACACATAGAGTAGGACGCAGTATGTGGTACACAGAGTAGGACGCAGTATGTGGTACACAGAGTAGGCGCAGTAAGTGGTACACAGTGTAGGCGCAGTATGTGGTACACATAGTAGGCACAGTAAGTGGTACACAGAGTAGGACGCAGTATGTGGTACACCGAGTAGGACGCAGTATGTGGTACACAGAGTAGGCGCAGTAAGTGGTACACAGAGTAGGCGCAGTAAGTGGTACACAGAGTAGGACGCAGTATGTGGTACACATAGCGGCGCAGTAAGTGGTACACATAGTAGGACGCAGTATGTAGTACACAGAGTAGGCGCAGTAAGTGGTACACAGAGTAGGCGCAGTAAGTGGTACACATAGTGGCGCAGTAAGTGGTACACAGAGTAGGCGCAGTAAGTGGTACACAGAGTAGGCGCAGTAAGTGGTACACAGAGTAGGACGCAGTATGTGGTACACATAGTGGCGCAGTAAGTGGTACACATAGAGTAGGACGCAGTATGTGGTACACAGAGTGGCGCAGTAAGTGGTACACATAGTAGGACGCAGTAAGTGGTACACATAGTAGGCGCAGTAGGTGGTACACATAGTAGGACGCAGTAAGTGGTACACAGTGTAGGCGCAGTATGTGGTACACAGTGTAGGACGCAGTAAGTTGTACACCTAGTAGGCGCAGTAAGTGGTACACATAGAGTAGGACGCAGTATGTGGTACACAGTGTAGGCGCAGTAAGTGGTACACAGAGTAGGACGCAGTATGTGGTACACAGAGTAGGCGCAGTAAGTGGAAACACATAGAGTAGGACGCAGTAAGTGGTACACATAGTAGGCGCAGTAAGTGGTACACATAGTGGCGCAGTAAGTGGTACACAGAGTAGGACGCAGTAAGTGGTACACACAGTAGGCGCAGTAAGTGGAAACACATAGAGTAGGACGCAGTAAGTGGTACACATAATAGGCGCAGTAAGTGGTACACATAATAGGCGCAGTAAGTGGTACACATAGTAGGCGCAGTAAGTGGTACACATAGTAGGAGTAGGACGCAGTAAGTGGTACACATAGTAGGCGCAGTAAGTGGTACACATAGTGGCGCAGTAAGTGGTACACAGAGTAGGACGCAGTAAGTGGTACATAGAGTAGGACGCAGTAAGTGGTACACAGAGTAGGACGAAGTAAGTGGTACACACAGAGTAGGATGCAGTAAGTGGTACACAGAGTAGCCACTTTAGTAGCCACAGTAGCAGAGTACCACTTGCTGCGCCTACTATTGTGTAGGCCTACCACTTACTGCGTCCTACTCTGTGTACCGGTACCACTACTTATGCGCAACAAGCTAAACGGAATATTCAATATACAAAAATACAAAAGTACAGAATTATTAAAGATTAATATAAAACTATATATATATTATAAGGTTTTTATTATCGAGTTTCAGACACCTATAGTCTGATAGTAGAGCGGATAGTGGTAGATATTTTACTATGATATTTCCCGTAATAAGAATTTAAAGAATAAATAATTACAATTAACAATGATTACATCTCATAACTTTTAGTACTAAGCGTTTACTATAATAAACAATAAACATATAATCTGAAAAACAATAAACTTATTATATCGATACAATAAACTGACTTTATTCCCGTAAGTAGATGAGATAAATCCACGAGGAATCTAAACGTAGAGTTTCATTTGTTCTCTGACATCCGCGTCGGATTCCAGTCCGAATACTGCGGGATTATCCGCCATGAGTTGGCACATCTTCTCCAACTGGTTCCGTCGCACCTCGCGTTCTTCCAGCAGCTCCTCCGCGGTGAGACTCGCCTCCAGGCGTCGAGCTGTCTGGCGCAACTCAGTCTTCTTGTACTCGCTCGCTATGTGATCCATAAACTCGGTGGGATCCCGTTTAGCGTTCGCGTTGGGAGCCAGTACCGAGGCAGTATCGGAGCGAACATCGGCAATATCCTCCCCAATCTCCGGTTCCTCAGCTCCCCCATCGGATCCGCTAGACAAGAACGGACAAAACGCCATCAATCCAGGTGGCATTCCGGGATGCGGCGCGGTTGCGTTCTCCGCATTCGTTGTTGTAACTCGGGAATCCTGAACCCGATCCCGTAAGGCGATAGAATCATCTCTGCCTTCCTTCTCAACCGAATCTGATGCCTCGTTCACTTCGTTCCCTGCATCTCTAGCCTCGTTCGTTTTGTCAGACCCGTCCGACTTGGACGACGATGTAACGTGTTCGACCTGCACTCCAGGTGCACGTTCTAATGATACTGCAGTCTGGGTTTCATTATCTTCGAGTTGTTGTAAATCGTTAGTTACAATAAATCTATAGAGAGAAGAGAGAATAACAGTAGCCAGGGCACACAGGATTATTCCCAAAACGTAATGCAAATCATCAAACCAAGGCATTACTGAATTATGTCAATCAATGACTGAATGAATACTGGGACTGCAGTATATCCACGTACCAGTATACAGGTATACTGGCAGACAGGTGCCGGTATACTATTTTTTGGGGGGTGGAAATTCAAAGTTCAAAATGCTCTGCTTCACCGGTATGTATATCTACAGGACTACAGCTATACTACCGATACTGCGATAGCTACAGGCCTAAAATAATAAGAGGTTTATATTTAATAGGCACATCAACCAATTAAGGCCATTAGTGACCGCACAATTAATTGCACAAATAACTATAAGAAGATAATAAACACAAAGAAAATCCACTAATATAAAATAAATTTTAGGTTTGAAAAATAAAATGACGAAAAGCACATACTGTATAATTCCCACAAAAATAATTGATATGAATATTATATGGAACGACATTGTACAATGTTCTCCCTAACCCGAAAAGCCTCATTAAGGTAACGGCCTAACTTCAGTAGTTTTTCCCTGGTACAGTAGTTGCCCCCATTAGCTCATTTAGCACGTTATTCAGTGCTACTATTTGTTTCTGATCTGATACTGATATAATCATAGTGACTGTGACTGTACAGCTGTAGTTCTAGTTGTTTTTGTCAGGTTGTGGGGCGAGACACGTAGTCGGCGAGCCTTCAGCCTTGGCATACGGTTCATATAGGGTAAATGGGGCATGTCCGTCTGTCTGTCTGTTCGTCTGTCTGTCTGTCCGTCCGTCTGTCTGGTAAATGTTTGAACGCGAATTTCTCGGCATCGCTGGTTCGGAATTGAACCAAACTTAGTAGGCAAGTAGTAGAGAGAAAGTTTAGAAAGTTTGTAAAGTTTGGTGAAAAATCATGCAGTCTGACGTCAGCTACGACAGATTTTGTGGTTTTTAGAAAATGTTAAATTTCTCGGGAAGGCCTCATTTTCCTGAGCTGAAATTTTGGTGGCCTGTAGAGAATCATGAAGTCTATCTTTTACGAAATTGAAAAGTTAAGACATTTAATTGGGGATCCGCTAGAGACTCAGAAGTAATGACATAGGCCTACCGGTACGGTACTGCTGTACAGTGCTGCACTGGTAAGTACAAAATTGCAGAATAACAATTTGACACCACCTAGCGGATTAACATATGATTGTATATCGAATGAATACATTTATAGCATGGGATATGGGGTTCAAACTAGACATGCCCCATTTGCTCTATATGAACCGTATGCCAAGGCTTGCCGACTACGTGCTGCGCGAAGTCCCCACGAACGTGTTGTAGTACATACTAACTACTGCAGTCTAGTATAAATCTTTCCGACCTTCGTTTGAGCCATTGCAGCTAACATAAACATGTTGTACCGTGTGCTGTGTTTGATTTAAATGTCCTGCATTTGTATTTAAAACGAAAACAAATTGAATTATAATGACCACATTTTCTGCAGGTGTAACACGGTTTTCTGCGCTACCACGACACGCAGTGCAGATGTCGGCTCTCCGTTTAAGTACGGAATCACCGCCGCTGCCGTCATTTCTCATTTGTATTCAAGAATTCAACATTAGCCAGAGATTCCCGAGGGAATTCCGCACAAGAAAGTCCCTGGCGGTTCCTTGCGACCAACAATACCTCCGTTCTACTTCCCTTATCGTGTGTTCCACCGCAACCCCCCACTCCACCGTTCTACTTCCCTGGACTTCCCTTATCGTGTGTTCCACAGCGACCCCCCACTCCACCGTTCTACTTCCCTGGACTTCCCTTATTGTGTGTTCCACCGCAACCCCCCACTCCACCGTTCTACTTCCCTGGACTTCCATTATCGTGTGTTCCACCGCAACCCCTCACTCCACCGTTCTACTTCCCTGGACTTCCCTTATCGTGAGTTCCACCGCGACCACCCACTCCACGAGAACTCCCTCCCATTGAGGAACGGCAACTTCAGTTGCTCAATCAGCGAGATTTAATTGGGGCTTTTTGCAGCTGGTATGGTGGCCCATGGCTGCCACTATAAAACTCTTGATAAAATATTTAAATAATAAATAAGTGGAAAAAATATCTTGAAAAAAAATAAGTAAAAAAAACCAACCAAATCACGTAATGTAATGGTATCCTACCTGCAATGCTATGTATGCCAGTGAAACAAATTTGAAACAAATTAGGAGGGCCGTAATGATAGTCTACCGGAGAATTGGAACAATGATGGGCTATGGAGCTCAAAAAATTGGAACAATGTTAAGTATGCCAGTTAAACAAATTATGTAAAAGCTTCTGTGGGATATAACTGGCCCTTTTGCTTCGCAATCCAGTTTTCCCCCTAGGCGCTGGAATACTCTAAAAGGCTCTATAACTATATATATATTCCCCTCGCCCTCAAGGTACCGTTATAGGTGTTTTAACGGACATAAAAGTCATTCTGCTACATACGTGTTTTGGAGGACATGGTAAGGCAAAAAACCTGCAATGCACCAAATACCTTTCACAGCTTAGCCGGGATGATTCATATTACGACATCTAACAGCTGGTTGCTGACATGGAAACAGCCATTGGCCACATGGTTCTTTGTTTAGCTTAAGCCAATCAGAGCGATTTTTTCTGTCGACGTGTAGATATTCGGTCGATCATACTAGGAGTGTTCAGTCTTACTGTTTTTTGTGATACTGTTGTTTGTATCTAGGCCAGGAACACCGGCTCTAGAGTCAATTCGTTTTCATACTTTAGAAGAAACATTAGTAGGCTTAAGATTATAGAGCGTATAACTGTTATCATATCAATCTTAACGACTCAATCGGCACATACATTGTTATATCATATCTTAACCTACCGTCTTAATGCTTTTTACTGTTGTCATATGTTGTATTAGTTGGTTGAATATTATTTGGAGAACATTTATAAAGAACCCAAATTTCCCAATTTTCTTGATACACTACAGGTTAGAGAGACGGGTTATATATAGCGATTGCGACTTATATTATTGTGTATGTAGTGAATTTAATGCTATTTGATAAGCACTACATTGGTCCGTTGCTGTTCTCTCTATATATGATAAAATTCATTGACGGTCGGCAAATTAGTGAGCAGTATTGTGTGTTACCGGTAGTGTGCATGATTGTGACTGATAACTAAGCATTTCCTAAAGAATGCGCCTCATACGTGAATCATAAGCCTTACCGACTTGCCGTTGTGATTAGTATAAGTCATATCTCTGTTTACCTAGATAGAGCGCCACGTCCTAAAGGAACTGTTAATATTTCCCGAAAGTGAATAATATTAGTCAGAAATTATTTATTAATGATCAATCGAATAATACAATACAGTAAGCTTACACTGCAATAATAATCTAAGCCCTCAGAATCCAGTCTCCCGGGAATATCCAGCGGGTGAATGGACGCGCACTAGGCTGGCTTCTGCTAATGTTGTGTTTATTGGTATTAAATATTTGTCATCTTCTAAAGTCTATTTATAAACCAAAAGACATATAAATTTTGGCAGGTTAAACTGCTAAAGGTCTTCAAAAGCGCGTACAATAACAGTTATTGACTTTATTGCAGTAAGCAATAAAGTTGAAAGTACCGGTCAACCGGTAAACCTGAACCGGTACTTCTGTAGGTCAGTAGGCCCAACTGCCAGAACCGGTACTGCTGTAGGTCCGTAGGTCCAACTGCCAGAACCGGTACTTCTGTAGGTCCGTAGGCCCAACTGTCCTAACCGGTACTTCCAGTATAAGTACATTAGTATTATTCGATTTTGATTATTGTATACCGGTAGGTCTTAGTATTTAATCAGGGACTGCAGCCCTGATTTTTTATTGAGATTTTACTTATTTCTGTCGGTTTTATTTACATGTAAGTTAATATTGAGCTGAAGACGTGTAAGTCTGCTCAGATTGTTCAGATAATTGTAGGCCGGACTGTTGTTAGATTGTTGTTGGGTTTGGAGAGATTACGGCGTGTGTAGAGTTTGTCCGATAGAGTGCCAGTTAGTAAGTTGGGGCAGCCATAGCTGTAAGGTCAATCCCCTCTTAAAGAATAAGTCGTACTACCGTGTTAGAACGCATACTAACTAACCATTTTGGAATCTGCACATACTGTAGTTTATTTAGGCTTGACAGTATTCTGCCAGCGTTTTGGCCTGTGTTTGTTTGTGTGGTCTGTTCAGGTACCGTAATAGTTTATTACTCAGATATTTTGTAGGCTGGATTGTTGTCTAGCTATTATTAGGTCTGAAGAGATTGCTGCTTGTGTAGAGTTTGTCTGATAAAGTGCCAGTTAGTAAGTTGGGGCAGCCATAGCTGTAAGGTCAATCCCCTCTTAAAGAATAAGTCGTACTACCGTGTTAGAACGCATACTAACTAACCGTTTTGGAATCTGCACATACAGTAGTTTATTTAGGCTTGGTGGTAGTCTGCCAGCGTTTGGTTTGTATTTTGTTTGAGTATTCTGTACGGGTAGCGTAATATTTATTATTCAGAGTTTATGCGATTATTCGCAACATTCATGTCCCCAAGTTTATTCCTACAGTAATTGTGTTTGTTACACATACCGTTATAGTTAAATTAACTCCGGTACTACACGGGCTGCTTGGCGTAGGACAAGACTGGTGATTTTGTGCACCGGTCACTCCAGCAGATGCCGTGGTTCTTTTAACTGTTCAAGTATATTTAACTACTGATTATTTGTTGTACCAGTACTTGTACCTAATTTAGGGTTTAGTGTACAGTGCTTTCCGAAGGTAATTAGTGTGTAGGCAGTATATTTGTGTTGTAAAGTGGTTAATAGGCACGTTGGATCTGGTAGTCCGCGGTAATTAACTTCTAGGTAGGAACACTCCGTGATACATAACGTAGTACCTATAGCGATACGGCTATAGGTCGTCAGGCGGTGGTATTTTCCTATCTGGACAGTGCAATATATTTACTACTACTTATTATTTTCAAATACCGTAGTACCCTGTCCGTTGTAATAAACCGAATTCTAACCCTTTGTTAGACTGGTTTGTAGACATCCTGTAAAATTACCCTAAAAATTCGTACGTAATATTTTTGTTGTGTTTAATTAGAGAATTAATCTCACCCGTATCGTAAGTAATTTGTAGTATTAAGTAACTTAGGTAAATTAGAATTATCTGTTTTAGTGTCCCATAAGTAGCACTCCACTGAGAGCGCACAGCTTCTGTGTAGTGACTCCCCCAGAAATAATAACATTTATTTCAAATATTGACAAAACCCATTTTAAACGGGTATATATCTATTATAAATCAACTCAAACGATTTATAAATAGTAGGCCTGCCATACAACAACTAGGTCTCAATATCAGTTGGAATACTGCTTAAATAACGGTAATAAAGTAAGTTAAAGTAACCAAGTAACCCTAAAATATTCAGAAATTCAATTATTCTAAAATAATTGACATACCGGTATTTACCATAGGCTTATTATATTTATTTCTATAAATTTAAGCTGAAATCATACCGGTACTCTGTAATTAATTCTAGTCCATAATTATACTCATATAAACTATCAGTGTAAGCTGTATACCGGTATTCACGATAGGCCTATTATATATTTATATATATTTGTGCTAAATTTATATACCGGTACTCTGTGACAAAACTAGTTTACAATACTTATATATGTTATAAGTGCATACCGGTATTCTAATCTACTGCAATAAATTACCGGTACTAGGCCAACGGTCATACTGAATTACTAGACTTGCTTTAACTGTAACTATAGCAGTAAGCATTCAACTGTATAGCTAAACATGTCTGACACTCAGCAAAACCTGTCAGACAGTCTAATCGATACAACCATCTGTGACACAGATAGGAGTGTGGAGCGATTAAGAAAGGAGTTCAGCTCACCTCCTACTGAAAGAAAGGTCATCTCTCCGGTAGTGGTATCGGACCCTAAGCTAATCCAACACCGTAGGTCTATCATCGGCACTCGGGCCCAAGTCAAACGGAACCAGGAAGCAGCTGTCCCACAGCAGCAACAGCCTAGTCAAGAAACTTGTTCCCAGCGATCCGATAGCTCCAGTAGTTCGGATACTGTCGAGCTGACCCCCGAACGCGGATTACAGATGACGGCTAAAGCCTACTCGGACCCCCTTCTCACCCTTCCTGCCGCAGTGCTAGCTACTATATTGATTGCGGTGGAGGAACATCAAGCCGACTGGGCGAGAAATAAGCGAGCGACCCAAGATAATTATGCGGGATACGCCAGGGAAGAATTGATGTCTATTGTCGAGTCACAATGGAACTTTCCCGGACCCGGACTCCCGTTAGATCTGTCCGAGGCTACTTGGGAAGATATACACAGGATGGGAGTGGCTAAAGATACGATGGATCCAGCTGTTTGGAAGAGGTTGGCAGCAGGATATGTGCAGGGATTCTTCGGCTCCTTAGAGCGATTAGAAGAACAACTGTTTCGACAACCCCAAGGACCTCAAGAGCAGGAAGAACTGCTATATCAAGTACGCGAAAGAACCCTACGCATTCGACTAATCCTATCAGCTTTTGAGGAAACTTCCAAAAGAAGACAGGATACGTCGCTGCAGGTTTCTGTTAAGACTTGGTTCCAGCGGGTAGGTCTCAAAGTGCAAAAAACGGACCAGTGGAAATCCCAGCTGTCTGAGAGACTAACTTATGAAGAACCAACCGATGCCACCCTTTCTCAAGTGGAAGGCGAAGAGACCTCAGAGAAACCACGAACGAGAGACGCCATAGACATTTATCTGTCCGACTATCAGCGATTCCTAGGAGACGAAGAGTTGAGGAGACGGCTGTCTGGACTTTCCCCTAATAGTGAAGGAACCCAGCGTGTGTTAGACTCAATCGATGCTGAAATGTTAGCTGCTAACCAAGCAGAATTTGATGAAAAACTCCGCCTCGCTAGAGTCCAAGAAGAACAAGTAAAGAAAAGACGGATAGAGGAACAAAAGGCGGCGGCTATGGCAGAAGCAGAAGTAGAAAGAAAGGCAGCGGTGGCAGAAGCAGAAGCAGAAAGAAAGGCAGCGGCGGCAGAAGTAGAAGCAGAAAGAAAAGCAGCAAAGGCAGCAGCGGCAGAAGCAGAAGCAGAAAGAAAGGCAGCGGCGGCAGAAGCAAAGGTAGCGGCGGCAGAAGTAGAAGCAGAAAGAAAAGCAGCAAAGGCAGCAGCGGCAGAAGCAGAAGCAGAAAGAAAGGCAGCGGCGGCAGAAGCAAAGGCGGAAAGGGCAGTGGCAGAAGCAGAACGGAGAGCGTCTGAGCAGACTACCCAACTGGAGTTGGAAAATTTGCAAGAGACGCAAGACAACATAAATAAACAGTTAACTGCTAGTCAAATGCAGATGATGAGACGATCTACTCCCAAACGCCAGGGATACACATCATCGGAGGAAAGCGAAACCACCGATCCTGGAGGCGGAGGAAATAGATCTCGTCTAAGCAGGCGTAGAAAAACATCTCACCGTCACAAATTGCCTGATTTGCCCCCAGCTGTTAGAAGACAGCTAGCTAGAACAGACTTAGGTAGTACGGAACCCACATACCAAACTATTCAAGTCAAAAGACTCCCTACAATAGTTGATGAGCCTGAAATAATTAGGCCTGTCGTTCCCAAAGTCACACCTGTGCTAGAGACCCCTGTACTTCCAGAGCTTAACTCTAAGTTCCCTTTACACTGTACTATACTGCCTGTACCCGGTAGAACAGTCCATGAGAATATTCCTGTCCTGGAAGCTGAGAGAGAAATCAAAGATTTGTCTCCCGTCGTCCCACGTCAGCCCGCTACAATGTTGGCGACTCCCGCTTCGGCGGTCGAGTGGGTAGAGGAGGGACGGCGGGGGATGAATCTCCTGCTCGGACAGATGCAGGAGACTGTCTACCAACTTAAGGGAACAGTAAGGGAAGGTAGGGCCGAATTGCAAGAAGTGCAGCAAAGTATCGCGCTAGAACGCGACAAATTAGTCAATATCCAAAAAGGGATACCAATACCCCCTGTAAAATTGTGTCAACCTGTTAGGTCTGAAGTATTACATGCGCAAGGTGTGGAGCCTACACGCATCTATACTGCTAGTGAAGTAGAAACTCCTATAGCAAACCCTATTAAGGGTGATTATAGACCTGTTGTTAATGATATTCCTTATAGACCTGATAATGATCCGAGAAATTTATATACCGATAATTCGATATTAAATAACACGATGGCCCAAGAAAGCTTTACGCGTCAGATGGCTAGAACAGAAGCCCGCCAAGCGGTCAAAGTGGGAGAGATCGTCAAATTCAATGGAGATGAGATGAAATGGTTACCCTTCAACGAATATTACAAAGACAGCATACAGAACTCTGTGCTCTCTAACGGAGAGAAACTTAGGTTCCTCATCAAGTGCTTGGAAGGACCTCCCAGGTTAATGGCGTTAAAGTTTATTGGACATCCAGAAGGATTAAGACAGGTATGGGATACATTAAACATCAGGTATGGTAACAAGGATAACATAGCTAAGTATTTGTATGCAAAATTAGTAGCCCCCCGACACTTCCTTAGTAGCGGGATTATAGAGTTTTCCGATGAAATTCAGGAGATCTGTAGACAATTGGACTGGTTAGGTAAGTCGCATGAATATCAGAGTTCCATGGTTATTGGAGCCGTAGTCTCTACTTTACCAAAGGGTGGAGTATGTACACGCTGGGACAAGAAAGTGTTGTACATGAATGAACAACAACGACGAAGCCCTACCATGACTGATCTCATGTCCTTCTTAGATGGTGAAGTAAAACTACAACTCATCAAGCAGTCCAGAGAGAAAACATCGGAAAATAAGGTAAGTGAGAAACCCGCTTCTAGGAGAAGAGTAACACCGGTGTGTTACACTGACGACGGCGAAAGCCAAGCTTCTCAAGAAGAGGACAGCGGGAAAGACACTGAGAGATCTTACTACGTTGAAAAAACCTCAAAAGATGTAAGTAAATACAAGGCTCGAAACAATGATAGGAGAGAACAGGTTGTCAAGACTCCTCCTTAGTCTCCTAACAGAATGCACCGAAGAAAACCCGAAGAAAAAACGAGAGTGCATCAAGTTACCCAAGGTAAAGTGAGTAACATAAAACCTAACTGTGCGTTGTGCGACGGGACCCACCGTTTGAGTGCGTGTGCTGAATTTCTAAAGAAATCCCTTGTAGACAGACGTGCAGTCGTATGGGACAAGCGGTTATGCTATAATTGCCTCAGACCAGGACACCAACGGCGAACCTGTTACTCCGACATAAAGTGTGCAAAGTGTGGCGCGAAACATCACATCTTGTTACACAGTGAGTTCGAACGAGACAAACTGAGTCAGGTAAGTGAGCCCGAACTACATGTCCAATTCAGTGATGTAAACGACACTGATCAAGAATCTGAGATGGAAGGATTCTATACTGACGAATTCTCAGACGCCAACGAATCCTGTTATCTAATCAATACCGCAGTGTATCGAGCACTTACTTATGAAAAGGACACCAACAATGAGTTTTCCCCAACTACTTTTGCCAAACAACCATCTTGGAAAGCTCCAACTTCCAACATAGGAATCAGAGAATTTCCTGTAGTGCAGGTAAGAGTTCACGGTCCTAACCACAGTTACATAGTGAACGCACTCCTTGACTCCGGCAGCACAGGAACATTCATCGATCAAGAATTAGCCGAAGATATCTTTGCTGGACAACCCAAATTCCGGACTAAATTGAATATGTCAGGAATTATGCAGGTTTGGAAATCTACCCTAATGGCAGATTACTATGTAGGTGTGTTGTCCACCCCCCAGGATAAGTTAGGAGCACAAGGTATAAGGTCAGTAAAAATGGTGGCTATAAAGAACTTCGCTACTACTCAAGCAGACCTTTATAATTGGGACGAGGATGAGAGCATCCAACATCTTAAGATACCTCGATTCCAGACAGATTATCCTGGAGTGCAAATACTCATCGGCCAGAACGCGCATGAGGCGCTCGAAACATTGGAGAAACGGCCTGCTCAACCACAGCCACTGCAAACCTATGCGGTAAGAACTAGAGTAGGTTGGTACTTTACTGGCCCTTCCCGCAGGACTCTCGAAGAGAGAATGCCACAAGAACAAACATACCAAGTAAACGATTGGGAAGTGGAGAGCAGTGAGGTGGACGAACTAACTGAGGGAACACCATACTCCTCAGATAATGACGACATCTACCAACTCTTCGATGAAGAGAACACAATCGACTTACTTACAGAAAACCAAACTTGGAAAAATCAGGTGAACCTATGTCAACTGATTCGCCCATCGGAACCCATCGCTTACAATGACGAACTCAACGATGAGATAGAGCGCTACAACGCTAGAACTCGGGACGAACTAGCCGTACGATTCTTTACTCAGGAACTGGTAGAGCCCAATTCATATGATAAGGCTCTATCGATAGAAGAAGAAAGAGCCAAGCAAATCCAGGAAACAACTACACGTTTTTTAAAGGATCAAGGTAGATATGAAATCGGCCTACCATTTCGAAAACGAGAACCTAGTTTTATAAATAACAGACCCTTGGCAGAGAAAAGAATCGCTCAATTACATCGACGCCTTACAGCTAATGCTTCAGCGAAAGAAATGTACCAAACTCAGCTGAAGAAATTTATAACAAAGGGATACGCGGAGCGAGTACCGGAAGGAACACCAGTGACTGAGAGAACGTATTACTTAACACATCATTACGTTCCCAAACCCGGTAAACCTCATGAAGTCCGAGTCGTATTCGATGGCTCTGCGCTATATATGGGCCAATCCCTCAATTCCGAGTTGTTACCCGGACCCAACTTACTCCAATCTTTGTTGGGAATACTTTTGAGATTAAGACAATACTCCATCGCGTTCGCCTCTGATATCGAAGGAATGTTCTTACAAGTCAAGGCGCTGGATAGAGATAGAGACAGCCTGAGATTTCTGTGGTGGCCTGAAGGAGACCTCAATCAGAAACCGGTAGAATACTGGATGACCATCCAGGCCTTTGGAATCATATCAAGCCCTTCCAACGCCTGCTCCGTGGTGCGAACCACTGCGAATGACAACCGAGACTCCTTCTCAAAAGAGGTGATAGACAACATCAAACGGAATATATACATGGACGACAATTTAAGGTCCCTTCCATCAGTAGAAGAAGCCATAGATGTCGCGAAAGGAACGGTAGAGTGTTTGAAAAGAGGTGGATTTCGACTGACGAAATTCACCAGCAACTCCCGTGAGTTTCTGGAAGCGATACCGGTAGAAGACCGCGGAGCGAAAGACCTAGACTTAATAAAGGACGATCTTCCTGAAACCAAGACGCTTGGCTTGAAGTGGGACACTGAAAGAGACATCCTGTTTTTTCAGCTCAAACAGCGAGATAATCCAGTTCGGACCAAACGGATTTGTTTAAGTATCCTGAGCACTTATTTCGACCCATTGGGATTTATTAGCCCAGTCATATTGATTGCTCGGAGTTTAGTACAACAAATGTGGCTTGAAAACCACTCATGGGACGATCCGCTTAAGGGAGAATTGTTAAAGAAATGGATGAAATGGGAAGATTCTCTACCTGCCATCGAGAACTTTATAATTTCCCGTACCTATTTTGGCCATGTTCTTCCTACGTATTCCTATCAACTCCATGTGTTTGGAGACGCCAGCGACATGGGAATAGGTATAGTAGCATATCTGCGAGTCGAAACCCCTGATGGAATCAAAGTCGCCTTGGTTACCTCTAAGGCATTGATTAACAACAAATTAAAGGTTCCTCGAGCGGAGTTAAAGGCGGCTTTATACGCTACAGCCATCGGCCGGAACGTAACGGAACAAATCGACTATCCACTGGAGAAAACGGTTTATTGGACCGACGCTTTACTCGTGTTGGAGTATCTAACCAATGAAGTCTGTCAGTTCAGCGTTTTTGTTACTAACAGAGTAGCTATTATTCTTAGTCGCACAAAGATAGATCAATGGAGACATTGCCCTGGTACGATTAATCCAGCCGATATCGCCTCCAGGGGAGCAACTCCACAGGAACTGATAGATACTCCAGATTGGTTGGGTGGACCCGACTTCCTGAGCAAGGAAGAGGATGAATGGCCTCCTCACCTTACTACGGCAGAGATTAGACAAGCCAAGGGAGCGGAGACAGTCAAACCTAAAACCCGGGCGAGTAAATCGAAGTTATTTAAACCGACTATCGATCTATCTGTATTACATACTTCCGGGAATGATGCTTCGGATCCCCAATCCCTCAGCGCAAATAAGTCTGTTGTGGAAATTAGAGATAAAGATTGGAAATCTGGAATACCAGACGTCTCGCAAGGAATCTCACCCATGCTGCAGAGAGCAATGCATCATTACAGTTCCTGGAATCGGCTCTGTAAAGCCGTCACATATTTAAGACGATGTTTTCATCATCACTACTCCAGGACGAAGACCACTAGTGATACTGCTCCATTGACATCTGCACAAGTTCATGTTATTAAAAATTTACCCAAATATAAGACATCTGACCGATTTCTAAAGGAGAAAATTAGTCACCAGGAGCATGAAGAAACCAATAGGCAGATACTGAGACTCCTGCAATGCTATGAGGATTCCGAAAAGTATTTCCTATTGTTGAGAAATCCGCAGATGCGCTTAAGGGATCGATTCTCGAGCACAATGATAGATGGGTTAATACGTGTTGGACGAAGACTCACCAACGCGCCCTTATCCTTTGACACCAAATTCCCCATACTTATTAGAAATCTTGAAGTACAAATCAAGATGATTGTAGATGTTCACAGTAAACTTTATCATGCTGGTAGAGAACAAATTCTTAGCGAAATTCGCACTCGCTATTATTTTGATAAACCCCGTAGAGCTCTGAACCAAGTTCTTAGGAACTGCATACCCTGTAGGAAAGCATTCAGTAGGCCTTTAACACAGCGAGAGGCAGAATTACCTAGGGAACGAGTAAGCTTCTATGAACCACCTTTTACTAATACTGGTGTAGATTTATTTGGCCCTATTGAAGTATATCGTGCGAGGACTATAGTCAAGAGATGGTGTGTCATCTTCGTGTGCATGACTTGTAGAGCCATCCATCTCGATATGGTGAACGATCTATCTACCAACAGCTTCGTCTTAAGTTTACGACGACAGATCGCTCGCTTCGGGACGAGTAATACCATGAGATCGGATAAAGGAACGAACTTCATAGGTGCCAACAACGAGATACAGGCTGATGTGAAGGACTGGAACCAAAGACAGATGGACGACCAGCTAAGGATAACAGCGTCTAGCTGGACCTTCAACGCTGCCGACGCCCCTTGGTGGGGAGGAAGTTGGGAGAGATTAATTCGAAGTGTCAAAACTGCATTTCACTTTATAGTGCCATGCCGCGCGTATCTCACCGACGAACTTTTGCGGACGTTAATGGAGGAAATAGCTGCCTATCTCAACGAGAGACCGCTTATGCCAGTCTCATCGAGTCCCGATTCCCTAGAAGCGCTAACACCCGCGCACTTCCTACTGAAGAAACCTGTAGCCATGCTCCCACGATCGGAGATTGCCGACGGAGACGAATACTGCCGTCGAACTTGGCAACTTATGCAGTTGCTATCCCGTCGTTTCGCTGACCATTTCGAGAAACATTATCTGCCCACGCTACAACTTCGAACTAAGTGGTTTGCGCAGCAAGAAAACGTCAGCGCCGGAGATATGGTGCTTATTGTAGATCCAGACCTCCCACGTAAACGGTAGCAGACAGGTCGTATCATCGAGACCCACATCTCAGATGATGGTTTAGTACGCTCGGTAGAACTCATCGTCATGCGGCGTAACTTCAAGAAGCCAGGCATAATCTTTGAGACGCAACAACTCAATCGCCCAGTTGGTCGTTTATGTTTACTGGAAAGAGACAAAGAACTCTCCGGGAACTATGGAAGGCAAGACACTCTTCCCACGACCACCTCCCTAATTCCTCAAACATCTAGGGACTCCCCCACGTGATACGTCTGGAGTGGGTGTATGACTATATTATTTTATCTATTTTGTTATATTTTTATATGCGAACTTTATTATGTACTTTATTATAATCGTTTTTATTCAATTTTATTTAGTAGAATGTTATTTTAGTGATTATTTAGTAGATTAGTGCAATATATTAGTGTTTATTACGTACGTAATTACTTATAATATATTTAGTGCGACGGCGAGAAAATAATTATTTTTCTCTTTCCTTACTGTCCGTATCATATTACAGTAAGATTAAATGTCCGTACTTCTTAAAGTACAATAAAGCCACTACTATATTCAAGTATTATTGGTAGGCAGAGTATTAGGAATGCAAAGTTCAGATCCTCGTGTCTCGGCTAAGCCAAGCTCTGGGTAGACCTTGGAAACGACTTGCCTCTTCACACTGACATTGCTTCGTGCGATATTGCTCTTCTACCTTATATTAAATAATACATATAGTAGCGTGATGTCCCTATAACAGTAGCGTAAAACGCAAATAAATCTGTTAAACTTTTTGACCATCTGTAATTCTAGTCGATTAAGATATCGCGGCACCCACCGATATACTTGAAAGACAAATTCTAGAATCAATGGTTAACGTCCCCAGACAAGTTCTGGAATAAATCGGTGCCCATCTTAAATATTAATTTAATATTTATTAAAATCTGTAAAATTCAGATCCGTTAACAATTCTAGTCGATTAAGATATCGTAGCACTTACCGATACTCTTAAAAGACAAATTTCTTAGAATTAAGGATCCTATGTCCCCAGACCTGCTCTGGAATCAAATTGTGTCAATTTTAACATCAAATAATAAAATTCACGGGAATAAATTTAAATTCATATTTTTAAATGAATTTCATAAATTGTCATTTTGTACAATTTATAACATTCCCAAAATTCCATTAATTAATAGATCATGGGAGCGGAGATTCATCCTATTGAGTGTATTAGAGTGCGAGAATCTCCAACATATAGTCAATAGCCAATAAAATTAATAAAATCATGCATAAAGAGGATATTGACAATTAAAGAATTATTATTAAATAGCATCCCAGATCTGTATGCATGAGAATTACCCTAATTCTACCGCTAGCATTCCATAATGTCACCATAGCAACACCCACGCTAGAATTAGAAGCAAGTTAAAAGAACAATAGAAAGCTTGTCCCATTGCATAGCATAGAGAATATAGCACACTGCTAGTATCCAAGGATACACAGTAATAACGTGACATTCTGGAAGGCACTGACTAACGGACAAATGGTCTGTATGTGTGCAGTTGGTGACAGTTGTGTGGAATTTGTGCGTTTATAGGTGAATGTTACTGCTAAAGTATGTTTACAGTAGCTAGTCGCAATTGTAAAAATAGCCCAACTCTCCTATAGAAAGAACCTAAGTGGATCCAAGCCTTTGGGACGGACAGTGGAGTGACTTGTGCCGGTTATCGTTGTCGTGCTGTTGCTACATGTTGGCGTAAACACCGCGACGACGGTACATCGGCGCTGAGAATCCCACTGTCCGGGGGCAAAGAGAAGTAGGCAGCGACGCCCGCTCGCCTAAAATATAAACTTATTTGGATATTAATAAACTCAGATAGCGGATATGACGGAGTTGATAGAAGATGATCTTGGTATTAGGGTGCGATATACTCTACCTTTACAAGCATTTGTGGATAGCTTAATACGCGGTGAAGCCGATCCAACCATTACGGAGGACGATGGTCGTTATATCGAACCGCCGATGTCCCAAAAGCAACTTGCGCGTGAATTGGAATATCTGTCCCACCTTCTCTTCCCAATGCGCTCGGAGCTTCGGGAGACAATCGACCAATCATTGCCGTATCGTGGTATTGATCATACCGCCCCTTACTAAGCCTCCCATCCCTTACTGTTAATCTGGATGCTCCTATTGGTGTCCGCACCTCTTGTCCATGTCACATTCTGTTGATATTTATGATATCAACTTCCACCCTCTCGTTGTTGAATAGAAAATCAACCATCGATAATTTCCTTAAGTCCACAACCGTGATACAAGGACTGAAAGGACACGCAGATAGTTGTGAACAACTGGTACCATTATGTGTCATAAATCTGGTTGTTCACCTCCCTCAATGATTGGAGATATAAATCTTATGTAGAACAACTGAGACAAACATATCCTTGAACTGGTATTTACCTCCTCGCTAGGGATAAATTCATTTGGAGATAGTCTTCGAACGATTGAATCCTCCTACTGAAGTCGTATTTCTGAATATTTCTGAATACGATATAGGTCTTCCTCTGCTCTCGATCATCAATGGCGGAAAACATATTAGTCATCCTATGGGAACATGGAGAACATTCCATACCCTTTCGTTGATACTCAGCTGATTGCTCCCTGGGCAGAAGGTCGAGGTTTCTTCCGCACCATGTATGCTAATACGTCTAGCAACATTACAAAGGTGCAACGAACTTCCATCGGACATCTTGCCTTTCAGGAATACGGATGGAATTTCAAAGTCGGAAATCCCATTAACTATCAACAAGTATACGGAGACCATTATTCTCGATTATACTTTGATGGACCATTGACCGCACCTGGCGCCGTGTATAGCTTCATGAGTGTTCCACTCCGTCCCTCCTTAGCTATATACACGATCTTTGAAAACACCGCACTTGCCGGTTGGCTAGCCGATGTGTGCAGTCGTACTATACGCGCCCATCCATTAATACTTGGGACCAAACTCGCTAAGCTAGATGAACATAATAAATTCATCCGTTTCGAATGTTTCCGGCGATTTTTAACCCCGTTCCGCAACGTGGATAGCCAATTTAAAGACCGCGCTTTGACCAAACTCAGCCTAAGAAACTCAGCTGCAGAGAAGTTGGATAGCGCTGGATTCGCCATTTTCAAAGAGATTTGTATATCGAACTTGCACTCCTCTGTTATACAAAGACCTCGAATCCCCACAGGTTATTCTGTCATGGAAATTCAGACAATAGGTCCACCTGAAGAGACAGACGCGCCCACTTCAGCTATGCACTTGGAAGACGAACCAATATGTCTAGAATCTGAAGAGATTCAGCCTATCGCGCCCCGGAACAGCGACAACGATTACATCATAGAATGGTATCAAGGTCCACAGTGTCTCACTGCGTACGATTATCGACATGCCAACTATGTTTCTAGGCAACGTTGTCGGTTATGCGCATCGAGAGACCACGATACGCCCATGGACACCAACGTCCGCTGTTCCTATTTCCAAGAACAACCGACTATGGAAATTTATTGCGCATATTGCAGACTCAATAACTTGCATATCTTTGCGGTTTGCCCTCAATTTATGACTCAATGTCACCATTGTCAACTAAAGGGACATGCTAGTTTCGACTGCCCTTTTAATCACGATTTGGAAAGCGTAGATGAAATGATCACACTACGTTACATCAGAGCTTGGGAAGCGAACGCTGATTTACATTGTGATTCGCGCCATCGCTATTATCCCGGACGCGCTTACGAAGGAGTTTATGCGTTCCATCCTTATCTATTCGCTTCGGTTGAATAGAAATCACGCATATCAAGTTACGAGCTACTGAAGCGCGTTGGAGAATGTATTTCAACCAAATTCGTACGCAAATTTCTCAGGAGTGTTAATCCTAGCGACCTTCATTCCTATAACTTAATCAATTATATCCGTCAGGATCCGGACTATGGAGACTTGTTTGTTAACTCACACCCTGAGTTACAGGAAGTATATCGACGGCCTTACGAATACCGAGCCCGCGAACGCGAGTTGGAAAGGACCATTAAACCCCGGAGGTTTCTAACTGCCTATGGTCCACCCACGGCCCTCGTTCAGACCACTCGTAAAGGACCCGTAAGAGCGGCTGTCTTGAAACGAGCTCTCAAAGCCGTTAGACCCCTCTCCCCTGACGTTGATGTCAATCAACCCGGTACTTCGACTGGCGGATACACCGACCATAATCCTACACCCTCTGATGCAATCATATTGCACCCTTCACCCAGGAGTTATAGCCCTCCTTGTAAAGTGGCTCGCCCCAAAGAGAAAAGGACTCTGGCTAGCTTTAAAAAACTGCGTAAACGCCGTCCACGCAAGAAAGACTAACTGTTTAGAGTATTTACGTATATTAGAAACTGTGATTTTGTATATTTTATAGACTCAAATCCCATTTTCTGGGAGCGGTGTAAAAGCTTCTATGGGATATAACTGGCCCTTTTGCTTCGCAATCCAGTTTCCCCCCTAGGCGCTGGAATACTCTAAAAGGCTCTATAACTATATATATATTCCCCTCGCCCTCAAGGTACCGTTATAGGTGTTTTAACGGACATAAAAGTCATTCTGCTATATACGTGTTTTGGTGGACATGGTAAGGCAAAAAACCTGCAATGCACCAAATACCTTTCACAGCTTAGCCGGGATGATTCATATTACGACATCTAACAGCTGGTTGCTGACATGGAAACAGCCATTGGCCACATGGTTCTTTGTTTAGCTTAAGCCAATCAGAGCGATTTTTTCTGTCGACGTGTAGATATTCGGTCGATCATACTAGGAGTGTTCAGTCTTACTGTTTTTTGTGATACTGTTGTTTGTATCTAGGCCAGGAACACCGGCTCTAGAGTCAATTCGTTTTCATACTTTAGAAGAAACATTAGTAGGCTTAAGATTATAGAGCGTATAACTGTTATCATATCAATCTTAACGACTCAATCGGCACATACATTGTTATATCATATCTTAACCTACCGTCTTAATGCTTTTTACTGTTGTCATATGTTGTATTAGTTGGTTGAATATTATTTGGAGAACATTTATAAAGAACCCAAATTTCCCAATTTTCTTGATACACTACAGGTTAGAGAGACGGGTTATATATAGCGATTGCGACTTATATTATTGTGTATGTAGTGAATTTAATGCTATTTGAAAAGCACTACATTGGTCCGTTGCTGTTCTCTCTATATATGATAAAATTCATTGACGGTCGGCAAATTAGTGAGCAGTATTGTGTGTTACCGGTAGTGTGCATGATTGTGACTGATAACTAAGCATTTCCTAAAGAATGCGCCTCATACGTGAATCATAAGCCTTACCGACTTGCCGTTGTGATTAGTATAAGTCATATCTCTGTTTACCTAGATAGAGCGCCACGTCCTAAAGGAACTGTTAATATTTCCCGAAAGTGAATAATATTAGTCAGAAATTATTTATTAATGATCAATCGAATAATACAATACAGTAAGCTTACACTGCAATAATAATCTAAGCCCTCAGAATCCAGTCTCCCGGGAATATCCAGCGGGTGAATGGACGCGCACTAGGCTGGCTTCTGCTAATGTTGTGTTTATTGGTATTAAATATTTGTCATCTTCTAAAGTCTATTTATAAACCAAAAGACATATAAATTTTGGCAGGTTAAACTGCTAAAGGTCTTCAAAAGCGCGTACAAATTAGGAGAGCCGTAATGATAGCCTACCGGAAGAATTGGAACAATGATGGGCTACGGAGCTGCATGGGTTGTTTGGCTGAACCAGTGGTGGCACGGATGAGGGGGTAATAAAAGGGAGAAGGATCTAAAAATAGCACCCAATAGGACGCCTCTACAGTAGCTTCTTGCATTGCTACGGATACCGGTACCTTGCTTGGCCTCTAGGCTGGCTCTGGCATACTGTAACCCTTATTTTCGCATGCGAATAAAGGTAATGTTTTAAAGATGTGATGTGTAAAACGCGTTTTTGTGCAGTGATGATGTTTACGATATTATAAAAACTAACTGCACTAACTATTTCACATTTATTTAATAATATCGTAAAAAAAGCAACCAACCTATTAACTACAATATTTACAATAATTATCGAATGTTCTAGGATGTAAATACTTAGCATTATTTTATAGGAAACAATTATCAAAAAACGGTTCTTGTAAAAAAAAGTTTTGGCGAAAACTGTCCATGCTTTCCGTTTTTGCAAATTTCAGGTACGGCTTGATTGCTCCGAGAATGTTTGCCGTGGAGTCTGAATAAGGTAGATAAAGTAGGTAGGGGTAGGTAGTGGGTAGGGGTAGGTGAGTGCGGGTTAATTAGGTGTGTAGGGGTAGGGGAGGTTGGGTGCAATTAAGTAGACGTGCTTAGTTTGGTGTGTGGGTGCGGTTAAGTAGACGTGCTTATGTAGGTGGGTGGGTGCGGTTAAGTAGACGTGCTTATGAGGGTGGGTGGGTGCGGTTAAGTAGGTGTGCTTAGGTGGGTGGGTGGGTGCGGTTAAGTCGATGTGCGTAGGTGTGTGGGTGGGTGTGGTTAAGTAGACGTGCTTATGTAGGTGGGTGGGTGCGGTTAAGTAGACGTGCTTAGGAGGGTGGGTGGGTGCGGTTAAGTAGGTGTGCTGCTTGCGGTTAAGTAGACGTGCTTAGGAGGGTGGGTGGGTGCGGTTAAGTAGGTGTGCTTAGGGGGTGGCTAGGTGCGGTTAAGTAGGTGTGCTTATATGGGTGGGTGGGTGCGGTTAAGTAGACGTGCTTAGGAGGGTGGGTGGGTGCGGTTAAGTAGGTGTGCTTAGGGGGTGGCTAGGTGCGGTTAAGTAGGTGTGCTTAGGTGGGTGGGTGGGTGCGGTTAAGTAGACGTGCTTAGGAGGGTGGGTGGGTGCGGTTAAGTAGGTGTGCTTAGGGTGTGGGTAGGTGCGGTTAAGTAGGTGTGCTTAGGTGGGTGGGTGGGTGCGGTTAAGTACACGTGCTTAGGTGGGTGGGTGGGTGCGGTTAAGTACACGTGCTTGGGTGGGTGGGTGAGGTTAAGTAGACGTGCTTAGGTGTGTGGGTGGGTGTGGTTAAGTAGACGGGCTTAGGTGGGTGCGTTTAGGTAGGTGGGTGGGTGCGGGTAAGTATACGTGCTTAGGTGGGTGGGTGGGTGCGGTTAAGTAGACGTGCTTAAGTAGGTGGGTGGGTGCGGGTAAGTAGACGTGCTTAGGTGTGTAGGTGGGAGCGGGTAAGTTGACGTGCTTAAGTAGGTGGGTGGGTGCGGGTAAGTAGACGTGCTTAGGTGGGTGGGTGCGTTTAAGTAGACGTGCTTAGGAGGGTGGGTGGGTGCGGTTAAGTAGGTTTGCTTAGGTGGGTGGGTGGGTGCGGTTACGTAGACGTGCTTAGGAGGGTGGATGGATACGGTTAAGTAGGTGTGCTTAGGGGGTCGGTAGGTGCGGTTAAGTAGGTGTGCTTAGGTGGGTGGGTGGGTGCGGTTAAGTAGACGTGCTTAGGTGTGTGGGTGGGAGCGGGTAAGTAGACGTGCTTAGGGGGTGGGTGGGTACGGGTAAGTAGACGTGCTTAGGAGGGTGGGTGGTTCGGTTAAGTAGGTTTGCTTAGGTGGGTGGGTGGGTGCGGTTAAGTAGGTGTGATTAGGAGGGTGGGTGGGTGCGGTTAAGTACACGTGCTTATGTGGGTGGGTGGGTGCGGTTAAGTAGACGTCTAATAAGATTTGTGTTATAACCATTTTAGTTACCAATTGAGGGGCGAAGATTACCTGCGGGCGAAGGTCTGAAGGTTTTCGCCGGGCAATAGTTGCACATTTTGAATGCGAAGATTGTTTCGGGCGAAGATTGGACTTAGGTACTAGGTAACTAGGTACTTAGCTACTAGGTAACTGAACTGAACTGCTAAAATACGAAAAACTGCTCTTAACTTTCGTGATAATTTTAACTGTAACCATACCGTAAGTTTGAGTTGGCACCAGTTCTCCGGGTTGCCCTACAAGCCATTACCCCCTCCTTCGACTAAGAAGATCCCCCAAGATTAAGTCAAGGAATACACACAACCTGTAGGAATCATGTTAACAACGGGAGCGGCAAAACTCGCGGCTGGTAAGAGCCACGGATCATCAAACTCTCCTCTTCATAGAACGAGGCAGTCGATCGCCATCCGAACAAACCGGAGAGAATCGCTCGGACTGCAATCGAAACCTAAACACAAACCACTGGCAGACGCAAAGAAGAGAAACGGGATGAAAGAAAATATGTCGCAGAAACGAACGTCGACTGACGGAATAATTCAAGGAGATATCGACATAAACTCGATAGACCTGTCCACTTCAGGTCATTCTGAATTGCCAACTCATCCATCTCCCATTCCGCACTCTCCAGACACAGAAACATCTGAAACGTTCGTCAAACCTGAACCTTCCATCGACATATCGGAACCCGTCCAAACGGAAGCTAGTTCCTTCAAAAAGAGTAAAACTATTTTCAAAAAGACAATTGGAGCCAATAATGGTAAAGGTGCAATTACGATAAAGCCTGGATCCTTCGATGGGATTACTAGAGGGGAATTAAACCCCAGTGCTATAAATTTTGAGAACTCTGTTAACTTCTATTTCAGTACGACGGTCTCAGTAAGCACACCTTCCGAGAAAATGCCGCACCAGGAACCGGCCGAAATCGGTGAAAATGTCGAAATAATTGACAACCCTATAACAATAACACACGAAAGGCCAGCCACTAAGGTAGACAGTTGCGAATTATATCCTAACGCGATCGAAAAACTGGACCCACAGGAGCTAATAAATAAGATAAAAACATGTCTACAAGAAATCACCGATAACCTTACTGCCAAAACCATCCCCCTACCCGCGGCACTGAAAACACTCGAAAATAAAGCCTGGCTCAGTGATGATGTTGTGGATGGATTCATGGGACTAATACAACTCCACTTCCCCCCCACAGCGCCTGTACCAAGCCAACTCGCGGAGCAGCTGAGATCATCGGGCTGTAGCCAACTTTCCGCAATCCAATATGTGGTGACCCGGTATCTCGGTCGCTATCAATCTATAGCACCGACTCTTCTCTTCTTGCCGGATTGTAATAAAGATCACTTCATCCTTCACGTGGCCGACACCAGAGTACGTACCTTGTACGCAATAGACTCAAACCGAGCATCGATGCCCACGCGAATAACCTTCACCTTCGCGAATATTCTGAACACAATCGATAAAAATAATCCTCGGAGCAAAAATAAAGTAACTGAGAAATGGAAAGTGGGATCAAAGTATACAACGTTAAGTAAGCAGGGGAACGGCTATGATTGCGGGGTGCATGTAGGTCTGGGCGCCCTAACAGTAGCCCAGGACAAGAATCAGTTACCGCCAATTCACTACGACAGTGCAAAGGCTCAGGGCTGGCTGCAGTCCTGTTTTAAAGACTTTAAACTTGCGAATAATGTGGATGTGGATATCGATTTTGACTACACTCCAGCGACCTCCGTCTCTACCGAGGGGAACCATCTCAGCGAACATCGGAATACTGAGGGGAACCCTCCAAACCACAAACAAGCGCTGAGCGAACTTGATAATATCTTGCATCTACCTAGGAAAGAAGCTCTCAAAATCATATCAGATAAATATTCTATGGAGCAAATTTCAAATATTCGGAATGACCTGTTCAACTGCATTACTAAATTAACATCACCTCTCCAACAGGTAACGCTACAGCTGCAATCGCGATCCTCTGCAAGCGCCCTGGCAACCGATGTTCTAGAAGTGCTACAGTGTAGACTAAATGGGTCATTGACAGAACCCTGCCGCAAACGTTTGTGTAAGATTGAATCTACGGATAAAGGTATTACATTGGAAGGCCTCAAGAACGATTTCATAACTGCTGTCTCTGCCCTACAGGCCCGCATGTGTATGATCGAGGCTGAGAACTCCAACCTCAAAGAGCGCATGGGAAGTGTGGTGGATGAACTGAGCATCGAACGCCACCATCGAGTCATGTGGGAGTCTAAATTCAAGAAACTCAGTTCGAATAAACCAACAATAGGACAGATACTATACGACAATCTCAGCTCAACAATCACCACTATAATAGAGCCCGTCACAGAAAACCAACCAATGGGCGACTTTATTCTAAACACGCCTCTCTCGCCTCATGGCTTGCCCAAAATAGAAGAATACGTGATTGTTGACTCAATCAATTCTCCACCAGTTTCACCAGCAGCGCCTCCTGTATCCAAAGACGTGACACAACAATCAAACGCCGATGACTGGACAACTGTTAAACCAAAAAAGAACAAATACACACGAAATTTGGGCATCGAAACTAAGAGTGACAACCGCGGTCAAAAAAGAGACACTATAAGAGGGAACGACATTCAACCGAGCAAACCGGCCTCAAACAGAGATCCTCCATAAAGACTGCGCTGCTCAGACTCGAGACGACTTCATTCCCTGTTCATCAGCCGAGTATGAAGGAATAATAACGGGAATGATGTTCTAGAATACCTAGAGACCCGTAACAAAATTGAGGTACATCGTTCATCATGCAGGTTAAGCCGTGACTCCATTAACATCCGACTAACCGTGGATTTAAACGATTCAGAGACACTAAAACAATCCGACTTCTGGTCTGCTGGAATTCGATGTCGCGACTGGGAATATCATCCCAGATATGTGGAACAAAGAAAACGTCATGAAGATAACCATAACAACCACGTACAACACCGACGGCATAAAGACCCCCATACTCAACGTGATAATAGTGGACAGCCTTCGCGTCAACACGACCATGACAGCCAACAAGATACCAACGGACAACCCTGGGTGCATCGCAACCGGACCGAACAACTAGACTCCCGTGGACAACGTTCGAGGAATGGAGACTAGGATGGGGGGCAACGAGATCAGTCTAGGAAACGAGACTATGACGGACAATCCTCGTGGCAGCGCGACCCCAACAAACAACACTCGTGGAAACCAGATCGCAATTGACAGCCCTCAGGTCATCGTGACCGCGATGAACAACAATCGTGGAAACCAGATCGCAATGGACAGCCTTCAGGTCATCGTGACCGCGATGAACAACAATCGTGGAAACCAGAGTGGAACGGACAGCCTTTAGGTCATCGTGACCGCAATGAACAACAATCGTGGAAACCAGATCGCAATGGACACCCTTCAGGTTAACGTGACCGCAATGAACAACAATCGTGGAAACCAGATCGCAACGGACAGCCTTCATGTCACCGTGACCGCGATGAATAACAATCGTGGAAACCAGATCGCAACGGACAGCCTTCAGGTCATCATGACCACGATGAACAACAATCGTGGAAACCAGATCGCAACGGACAGCCTTCAGGTCATTGTGACTGCGATGAACAACAATCGTGGAAACCAGATCGCAATGGACAGCCATCATCATATACTAATCCTAGAGAGTTTCCGAGCCGGTATCAACTTTAACACGTCAAACAACAAGGAGAGAAGTGAAATCGTAGCTGTAAGATGTGGTACACTAAATACAAACGGATTTTCAAGCAATACAAACTATATAAATAAACTTCTTGATGAATGTGACTTCCTTGGAATACAGGAACACTGGTTGGACGATCTGGAATGTCAGGCCAGCCTCTTTCCTCTTGACAATAAATTTGACTGCGTCTACGCTGTGAGTTCTCTGATGGAAAATCCAAATAGAAAACGGCGTGCGGGCGGCGTCGCTTTATTCTTTAGGAAGGATTTAGTGAGGAATTGGTCTCAGGTAAACGGCGGCGACGACATAGTTGGCGTTATTGCTGACCTACGCCATGCTGAGTGTCCGGTCTTGGTGTTATCATATTATGCTCCGGATCAATCAAAGGGCACCGCCTTGTATGACAGTTTCCTGGGTCACCTACGCTCCCTCATAACTCAATATTCAGGGTGTCTTCCGATAGTCCTAATGGACTGCAATGCCGATGTCGGTAACTTACAATGTGCGAGGGGACACCTATCAAATGAAAAACCAAATTCTAGAGGCATTCATCTGAACTCATTCCTAAACACCATCGAGTTATGCGCAGCAGACACTCACACTCAGTTCAGTGGGCCAGTGATAACTTTCCGGGGACAGGGTAGAGATACATCATCGTATATCGACCATATACTGAAGTCAACCACCGGGCTTGATCTCATCAACACTGTAATAGTATACGACGATGATCCAGCCAATAACTTCTCCGACCAGGTTCCAGTAACTGCAAATTTTCAGCTCACTTCAAATATCGGCAATGCTGATAGTGATACACACAATTCAAAGCACAAATGACGTCAATTGAAGTTCAATTGGGCGAAGGCAATGGATGAGGATAAAGATAAATATAAGGAGGTAGTTGACTTCGCTGTCGAAAAGTCTGCCCTAGAGATCAATGACCTTCGAGCCAAAAATGGTAGCATCGAGGAAATAAACAATTGCATGGTCAAACTACAATGTGCAGTGGTTGCGGCCGCAACAACATACATCCCGACGCTGAAACAAAGACGCTGTACGAAAAATATACGAATACGTTCCAAACTGCTACAATCAAGTGCGAAGATTACACGGCAGCTGTATAAACTGTGGGAAGAAGCGGGCCATGAGCCCACCGACCAACTAGGTTCGGAGTTCAAAGAGTCGAAACGGCGCACTCGGAGGATTAAAAATTATTTATCAAAGAACTTTGTTCGCAATTCCACAAACAAATGGGCCAGAAACGTCAGTTCAAACCCTAGAAACTTCTGGGCCAACGTTAATAGCGCAAAGACTACTAGTGCCCCGCCAATGATGGAGTCTCCCCTGCGAGACCACTACGCCACTAAGTTCAGTGGAGACGGCGGAGTGAGTGAAACTCTGAACGCCGAACTGTTCGGAAACGGTTCTCCCTCAAATCTCGTCATTAGCTGTGAGACGAGCCGTGGTCTCATTATCGACTGGGAAATTCCCTGACTTCGCCTTGTGGAACATTTACTGCACATGAACCCAGAAACGATCTGTGAATATCTCGCCTCTTTAATCAATGCCTGTTTTAATCTAAAGCAAGTACCTGAACTGTTTGGAAATTCGGTCGTATCAAGTCTTAACAAAGGGAAGCGAAGAGACATACACAACACTGGATCCTATAGGCCTATAGCTTCCATAAGTATCTGGGCGAAGGTGTTCGAACGTATCGTTCTCACCGACTTCCTCATCAATATCAAATTCCACGATAATCAAACTGCATATTGGGACAGGATCGGCTGTGATATTGCCATAGCGACAATTCTAGAATGTATGGAGAACAATCTATCCAGAAAATCGCCACTGTTTGTATGTCAGCTGGACATCGAGTCGGCGTTCGACACGGTAGACTACGACGCACTCGGTTGCAAGATGTTGGAATTCGTCAACCCCCATGTGGTTGCGACCGTGCTGAACTATTACACCGTCAGTACGATATTCCTAAAGTTTGCCGGTATAGTAGACAGCGACGGAATCCAAGTCTCCCGCGGAGTTAAACAGGGGTCGCTCCTATCGCCTCTCCTGTTCAATCTATATACTCTGAGTATTATTGATGACCTTCAGGACACAAACATCGGATACTCAATCAACTCGATCTGGTTGGGAGCAATCTCATATGTTGATGATTTTCTGTTGATGGCTAACAGCGCCAAAGACATTGAGCAGCTGTACACTACATTTAGCTCAAGCGCCAAAAACAAAGCTGTCGGTGGAAAAGAGTAAAATCAACTGGTCGGTTTTTTCGAACCAACGATCTCTACATCTCCCAACTTTCATCACATTAGAAGGCCAACTGATCCCCGCCAAGAACTCGTGGACCTTTCTGGGCTACAACTTAGCCCAGGCTATGACCAACCCTCTGGGCGCATCGGTGCAGAAAATCGCTGCTCTGGCCCACATGTTTCAGTCGAAGGGTTGGTCCACGAGGTGGTTCCCGGTGGCGGCCATGTCTAACCTGTGGCAATCCATTGCGTTACCGGCTATTGTCTACTCGCTAAAATTAAACATTGGAGCCCTCAACCAACACGATGTGAACACCCTCGATATCGCCTACAGAAACGCGCTCCGCAGTCTACTCAACGTTGGCCACTACATCCGGGAATGCCACACTTTATCATGGCACACTGACGAGGTACAACGAGTGCCGCAACAAGGCACTTCATAGTGCCTTTATCAGCCTCGCAGTATCGACTCTCTCACCTGGTGGAACGAGGGTGGCCAAGGTATCCTTAGTGCATATCACAGCGCTGCTCTCGAACATCCATTACCGCGACTCGAGTCTATACTAATGTACCGGTACGCGAAGGAATCCATTGTTAACCGGATGGTCTTGGGCGCACCGACTTTCGCAGATACTGCGAACGCCGGCTTCATTGCGGCCTGCTTCGACTTACAATCCCTGACATTGCTGGAAAAACGAAACCGAATAAAGGAATATTTTGCCATAATTTAGTCGTATTTATTTTAATTGCTTTATCAGATATATTCTTTTTAGTCAGAACATATTCGGAAAATTTAGTTCCTTAATTCAAATAACTTAATTTGATTTAATTGTGTGCCATTTTATGCTATCTGGAGTACATTTTTATCTAGTCAGTTTTAAGATTCAATACCAATACCAATTTGGAGGTCACCAGATGTCACAACTGTCATTATGACCTTTTAAGAATCAGAGAATCTCCTTTTTATAGTATTTATTATGATACAGTAGTTGGGTCACGATAAAATAACAGCAGTCATATGGTCAGCAATACAATACATACAATACATAACAATATGAATAGTCCCTACATCATCCAAACGTCGAGATGAAGCAGACACCCGGTTAGCCGCCATCAAAAGTACCAAATTTCCAATAAGTCAATCAAGAGGCGAACCTCTTTTTACTTCATGAAGTACACGTGTTATGTCATTATTTATCACATATTAAGGCCCGCCGCACACTAGAGATGCAAGATGCGCGACGCAAGATTCAAGATGCAAAAATCGTTCCCGACGTACACTAGAGATGCAAGATGCATCGTATTTTATTTTATATATTATACTTTGATTATATTAATGTATATTTCAAAGAATTTATTATGCATCTTGCATCTCTAGTGTACGGCCTCCCGATAGTCTACCATGTTTTCTACTATATATTCGAGATGCAAGATGCAATAAGATGCAAAAAATAGAACATCGAGGATGTCCTTTTTTGCATCTTGCATCTCTAGTGTGCGTGGTCTGATAGGAAGTAATGTATTCTAAAAAAAAATTACATCTTATTGAATCTTGCATCTCTAGTGTGCGTCGGGCCTAACTGTTGTATATTTATGTAATTGATTATGTAATTTATATATTTATTTTAATGATTTTATTGTCGGCTGGTCCGAATTAAACAAATGAATGAATGAACTATTACTTTATTGGGCCTTCTGTTACGTTAACTGTAAAAGCTTCTGTGGGATATAACTGGCCCCTTTTGCTTCGCAATCCAGTTTCCCCACAGGCGCTGGAATACTCTAAAAAGGTTCTCTAACTGTATATATATTCCCCTCGCCCGCAAGGTACCTTTACAGGTGTTTTAACGGACATAAAAATCATTCTGCTATATACGTGTTTTGGCGGACATGGTAAGGCAAAAACCCTGTAATGCACCAACTACCTTTCATAGCTTAGCCGTGATAATTCATATTACGACATCTAGCAGCTGGTTGCTGACATGGAAACAGCCATTAGATGCAAGGTTCTTTGTTTGGCTTGAGCCAATCAGAGCGATTTTTCCTGTCGACGTGT
>JAUCBJ010006969.1:0-82261 GCA_032718475.1 Nemertoderma westbladi | reverse complement strand
TGGACTATAGAAAATTCACCGCTCGCTATACGAATCGTAATGGTACGTATATGGACTTCTTAACTACCGGCCATCCTACCGATTTACATGATACGGAAGATGTAGACACCGAAAGGGAAATGGTTTTATTTAAATATCATGCCCAGCGGAATCGTAATGATAAACCGAGAATAGAACACGAGAACTCTATTCGCAACCTACTCGACAGAGAAAACGTTGAAGAACCCGATAAGCGTATCAACTTCAACGACTACTTGGAATTTTTGAGAGAAACCTATCTCAATATTGCCAGTCAACAGAACCTAGAGACTCGATATCCTCAAGGTATACATCACGATCCCATGGTAGAACTCAAACGACTCTATTTCACCATGATGTATCTTACCGCAGATCGTCCACTACCTGTTGTCCCGGACAGCTTTGAACAAATGGAAGAGTATTGCAAAACTGGAGAACGATCACCCGCGTTTCCTCTGCAGGACGTACGTCTTTGGTATTATTGTGACTCATGTCCTAGACCTAACCAGCAAACGGAAAGACATAAACATCCGCGGAGACGTTGTGCTAAACACAGTTTTACGCGTTATACTTACGGGAGTTTCGAGCGAAACCTGTTCGACGTATCACCTACGATCGCCCGTCTAAAACGATCGCTAAATAAACCCATGATCAGAGTTCCGGAATACTCGGTCAGGCCTCCCCATTTCCCCGTGAGACCTCAAACTCTTGATCCTAACAGTATCACTGATCCTCCCGAGTTATACTCACTGTTCAAAGATTTGGTGTTACCCGAGCAGTTAATCGGTGGGGTTCCAGCGGTAGGTTCGTTAGATATTCGACCATCCTATTTAACCGGATTGGGACGCGGGCATCTAACATCGCCATTTAATCCTTACAATCGGCCAGGATTAACTCCGATACAACCTGCCACGGAAGTCGAGGAGAGTGTCATCAGAAACGCTCTAGACGCCATCCGACAGAAAATTGGAAAGGGAACCCAGGATTTTCTAGAGAAACGTAAATTACAGCAGCAGGTCCAATCGGTTAAAGAGTTAGCCTTGCCGCAGTTTGATAGAGAAATCCAAAACCTCGAAGAGGACATCGAGCTTGGACGTACGTATTCTCTACAGGAGTTTCTAGAAGAACGCTTACAGAAACAAGCGGAGGAAAATCAACTAGAGGAGAAACATACGGAAATGGATGAGAGAGAAGAAGCCGCTTTAGCCCAACCCGAAGCGCAGATACTCATAACCGATCTCTACTCTAAAACCGTCCGTCATCCCTCGATGGTTCCTCATTTCGGCGACAAACTTTTCGCAAAGATACAACCCCAACCGGTTGATATCAGCATAAGATCGCAAAATCTTATCGCTGACGCTCCTATGTTACAGCGTCCGCCAATCGAGGCCGCTCGAGTTGACGGTATACTCGTTGAACCTCCGGACAATCGAGCGGATCTTGTCCGTCGTATGGTACACGATGTCAACCTACGCGCTAGACCTTTACAGAACTCTTTTTATGGAATTAAAGACCACCCTTATTACGTTAATCTGACTCAATATTATATGGTAAAACCAGAAGATCCGACGCACAATTTAAAGTTTCTACCACTAATAAATCCTCTGGACATTGTAGAACTCGAACAATTGCAAAAACATCTGGATCAGTTAGTAAAGGTAAACTCATTTCGAAAACCATATAACGTTTCTCGAATAGAGAAGGATACAGAACCTCCTTATAATCTCGATGGATTTATTAAAACTCGATTAGTCCATTGGAATCTAGACGTATTATTCGAGGAGGAGAAAATACAAAGATATGGAAATGTGGAGACGTATACCACTCGATACATGAAGTATAGTGATCTCCCTGACGCTAATCAATGCGCCACCTTGTGGCATCCGGTAGGGATGACCCTCGAGAACGCCACCAAAGAGTGGAATGAAACTCTTAATATCATTGAGATGTATGGCGTTGTTACTTACGATAACGAAGGTAGCGTTCCAATCGGAGAATTAGGAACTACGCGCATGATACACATACGCGGATTAGCTGGTTCCACTCACGTGTTTACGCGAGCGTGTTCCGACGTGATCGATTATTCCTTTGAAACTCTCACCGAAACGCAAAAGAATCTCCGACATGGACAATTCGAACTCGCGCAGCGTTACGTCATTGACACCGAACGCAAACCGGCCATGGGTATCGATGGATCGATGTTACCCCAGCCCGTTCTCGAGATGTTATTCAACGAAAGAATCATTAAAATCGGCTCAGCTGTTTACGGAGATCTCCAAAACGACTTTCGGAATATGGAGAATATCCCCTATCCTTTCGTGGATACTCAGCTGATAGCTCCTTGGGCCGAAGGCCGAGGTTTCTTTCGCACCATGTATGCTAATGCGTCTAGCAACATTACAAAGGTGCAACGAACTTCCATCGGACATCTTGCCTTTCAGGAATACGGGTGGAATTTCAAGGTCGGAAATCCCATCAACTATCAACAAGTATACGGAGACCATTATTCTCGATTATACTTTGACGGACCGTTGACCGCACCTGGCGCCGTGTATAGCTTCATGAGTGTTCCACTCCGTCCCTCCTTAGCTATCTACACGATCTTCGAAAACACCGCACTTTCCGGTTGGCTAGCCGATGTGTGCAGTCGTACTATACGCGCCCATCCATTAATCCTTGGGACCAAACTCGCTAAGCTAGATGAACATAATAAATTCATCCGCTTTGAATGTTTCCGACGGTTTTTAACCCCGTTTCGCAACGTGGATAGCCAATTCAAAGACCGCGCTTTGACCAAGCTCAGCTTAAGAGACTCGGCTGCGGAGAAGTTAGATAGCGCTGGATTCGCTATTTTCAAAGACATTTGTATAATAAACCTGCACTCCTCGGTTATCCAAAGACCTCGGATCCCCACAGGTTATTCTGTCGTGGAAATTCAGACGATAGGTCCACTTGAGGAGACGGCCATGCCTACCTCAACTATACAAGGGGAAGACGAACCCATATGTTTAGAATCTGAAGAGATTCAGCCCCCCACGTCTCGGAGTAGCGATAGCGACTATATATTGGAATGGTATCAAGGTCCACAGTGTCTTACTGCGTATGATTATCGCCACGCCAATTATGTTTCTCGACAACGTTGTCGGCTGTGCGCATCGAGAGACCATATTACGTCTATGGACACCAACGATCTCTGTTCCTATTTCCACGAACAACCGTCGATGGAAATCTATTGTGCATATTGTCGGCTTAATAATTTGCACATTTTTGCTGTCTGCCCCCAATTTATGACTCAATGCCATCATTGTCAATTAAAAGGACACGCCAGCTTTGATTGTCCCTTTAATCATGATTTAGAGAGCGTAGATGAAATGATTGTACTACGTTATATCAGAGCTTGGGAAGCGAACGCTGATTTACATTGTGATTCACGCCATCGCTATTACCCTGGACGCGCTTACGAAGGAGTTTATGCGTTCCATCCTTATTTGTTTGCATCCGTCGAGCAAAAATCACGCCTATCAAGTTATGAACTATTGAAGCGCGTTGGAGAATGTATTTCAACTAAATATGTACGCAAATTCCTCAGGAGCATTAATCCGAGTGACATCCATTCTTACAACTTAATAAACTTTATCCGTCAAGACCCTGCCTATGGAGACTTATTTGTCAACTCACACCCCGAGTTACAGGAAGTATATCGACGGCCTTACGAGTATCGAGCCCGCGAACGCGAGTTGGAAAGAACCATTAAACCAAGGAAGTTTCTAACTACCTATGGTCCACCCACGGCCCTCGTGCAGACCACTCGTACAGGACCCGTAAGAGCGGCTGTCTTGAAACGAGCTCTCAAAGCCGTTAGACCCCTCTCCCCGGACGTTGATGTCAATCAACCCGGTACTTCGACCGGCGGATATACCGATCGTAATCCCATACCTTCTGATGCAATCATATTGCACCCTTCACCCAGAAGTTATAGCCCTCCTCGTAAAGTGGCTCGCCCCAAAGAGAAAAGGACTCTTGCTAGCTTTAAAAAACTGCGTAAACGCCGTCCGCGCAAGAAAGACTAACTGTTTAGAGTATTTTTATATTTTAGAAACTGTGATTTTGTATATTTTATAGACTTAAATCCCATTTTCTGGGAGCGGTGTAAAAGCTTTTGTGGGATAACTGATACGTTTGCCTTTGCTGGCCAGTTCCCCCCCGGTCGCTAGAATACTCTAAAAGGGAGCTATAGGTAAAATAGTGCAAGCTACCAGCTTATTGGCTGATGTGCTGTACGGAGGTATCTGGGCTCAGTTTAATCGGCCAACCAGCCTAGGGAGGTTGCCTAAGCCCTGCTGTCCGTATCGGCCAATAGAATTTGAGTGGGCGTTGATTTCGACCTATCCCAGAGCTACTGAACTGAATTTCCTATCTCACTGCTCATCCTCTGTGTTGGACGGGAGCTTCGGGGAATAAGGGTAGTTGGTATCCTCGTATAGTCAAGTAGTCATATGATTTTATATGATTCTGTTGTTGTGTTCCCATTTTCGCCATAACACCGGCTTTTTGGGAAGAACTCTAGTAAAACTGCTTAAATTATCGAAAGTATAAACTGTTATCTAACTCAATCTAACTCAATCAACTAATCAGCTAATCATATTGTTTGTACTGTTATTTACCGTCAGTTATTAATTGTATCTATTTGTTGATGAAATATTGCCCTTTGGAGAATACGGATAAATCACCCAAATTTCCCAATTTTCTTGATACACTACAGGTTAGAGAGACAGGCTATATATAACAATTGCGATTTATATTAATGTGGTGTGTATTAAATCTAATGTTATTTAGCAGACCCTACATGAGTCAATTGCTGCTCTCTTTATGTGTGATCAAATTTACTGACGGTCGGCAGAATAGTGTGCATGATTGTGATTGGTAACAAAGCATTTCCTAAAGAATGCGCCTTATACTTTAATCATAAGCAGTATCGTTGCGTTTAGTATAAGTCCTAGTTCTGTTTAAATAGATAGAGCGCCACGTCCTAAAGGAACTGTTAATATTTCCCGAAAGCCAATAATATCTGTCAGAAATTAATTAATAACGATCAATCGAATAATACAGTAAGTTTACACTGCAACCTTACACTGCAATAATAAAATTTAAGCAGCCGAATTCAGCCTCCCGGGTGTAGATCCATCGGGTGAATGATCGCGCATGGGCTGACTTCGGGTAATGTTTTGTTTATTAGCATAAAATATTGTCGTATGCTAAAGGTGTTTTAATTAACTAAAAGACATATAAATTTTGGCAGGTTAAACTGCTAAAGGTCTTCAAAAGCGCGAACACAACTTGAAAGGGATACTGAACTTAGGAGAAACGAAATTGCGACAACTATGGAGAATCGGGAAGCCTGGAAGGATCTCATTTCCATTGTCCGAGTTCGCTCGACCTAGTAGTAGTAGTAGAATATAATTACATCACTTAGTTCATCTTCAAATTTCAAGTGTAGTTAGAATTATAGATAGAGTGTAAATAGAGTTATATTTCAATAATTATTTTAGAGCTTTTTTCCTATTTATTAAAGATATTTAAATTTAAATTAATTGATTCAAATACATATTGAATCTCAATGATTTCAGACTTTTATAATCTGATATCAAAAATTAGAATCTTTGGAATATATTGAGATTAAATCAACGAATTCTTTTGCTACAATTCCAATGAATTTACTAGCGCTATAATAACTTGCATCCATTTCTGCAAGGATTGATCGCGCTAGAATGACTTCTTTCCTTGCCCGATGTTCCCAGTGGTTTGTACTTGGTGCGAACGGAAGCAGGACAATTCGGTCCCGGACAATTGGGTCCGGACAATTCGGTCCCGGACAATTCGGTCCCGGACAATTCGGTCCCATTAATTTTGTGTTTTGGGACCGAATTGTCCGGGACCGAATTGTCCGGGACCGAATTGTCCGGATACTGACTAGGACAATTCGGTCCCAAAACATGCATATTAATGGGACCGAATTGTCCGGGACCGAATTGTCCGGGACCGAATTGTCCAGGACCGAATTGTCCGGGACCAAATTTAATTGGTACTATATAATGGTGAATGTTCTAGAACCTTAATATATATTATTATATGGTTAGCTAGTGTTTTTTTTACTAGCTAGTATTTTTTTTTAAATAAAAAAAATTTACTTTTTTATTTGTTAACATTATTAGTTATGGTAGCTATGGTGTTTTATGGAGCTTGTGCATTATTTACTAGCTAGTCTAGTAATAGTATGTATTTAAAATGTTTAAAACTGATTTTTTTTATATACTGCGTAAGTATACTGTATGTGTTGTTGGTTGGTTAACAAGCCTAAATTATTATCCTAGATATAGCTGGATCTCATTCAGGGACTGTTATAATATCATCAATATTGTTGGTAATTAATATAATCAGCAACAGTTTAGGCCTAATTCTGAAATATCAATGTTTTCACAAGTGTTTTTATAATTTCAAGGAAATGCTAGCTAGTAAAAAAAACACTAGCTACACCTTCTCGAACTGTTCTCGAACACTTACCAATAACAAAAATAAAAAAAATACAGTATTTTTTAAATTTCAAAAAATTCTAGCAAGTAAATAACACTAGCTACCATAACAAATATCTCTACTAATGTTCTAGAACATTCACCAATATCAAAAAAGCACTAAAAAGTTGCTATCAGGAACCGGACAATTCGGACCCGGACAATTCGGTCCCGGACAATTCGGTCCCGGACAATTCGGTCCTAGGACAATTCGGTCCTAGGACAATTCGGTCCCGGACAATTCGGTCCCATTTATTTAGTGTTTTGGGACCGAATTGTCCGGGACCGAATTGTCCGGGACCAAATTGTCCGGACCGAATTGTCCGGGACCGAATTGTCCGGGACCGAATTGTCCTACATCCGGTGCGAACCAATCAGAATGACGACATATCAGCGCCGCGCCGTGTACTCTGAAACACCTAAACTTCCCTGGATAACAGCTTAGACGATGAAACATCGTCTAAACCTTAGTCCTTATTTATTTCATTATTTGTTTTCAATAATAACGCGTCCGTATTTGTGTCATATTTATGTGTATGTATGTATGTATGTATGTATGTATGTATGTATGTATGTATGTATGTATGTATGTATGTATGTATGTATGTATGTATGTATGTATGTATGTATACGTATAACCACCAAATGGCTTTTACCACTTGCATTTATTGAAAAATTGTAAACGCGACTATTTATCAATTATGAAGTTGGGAACGCTGCGATATGTGCGATATTCGAAAAATTAGCATATTATTAACATTATGGAACGTGAAATTAAATACCTGTAACTTTGTGTAACGATGTAACATGTAACTTTGAACGCAATAAGTGGAGTATATAATTCAGGAGTACAGAATTGTGTAAGGTATTCTAGAACAAATAATTACAATAATTATAATTACCCGAAATATAAATTAATTAAACAAACTAAAATACAACTATTAATATTAATTAACTGACTTTCAAAAATAAAAAAATTGTATAAAATAATTCTAAAAATATTATCTACGAAATTTACGGTTATAGGATTGTGTGAGGGTGTCTAGACAGGATGAGATTCACTATAGCTTCTAGTTCTATCGTTATGTAGTAACCGGGGTCCCAGTAACATTGTGAGCAGTGCCCCTGACGGAGCAGTAAGCAGAATGCTCAGCACTGCCAGATTAAGTAACTGCACGGCGATTGTTTCCAAATCACTACCTAAATCCCGTTTTCTAACATAATCTAAGGCTAGCCCCCCTATTGCCGCCTGCACTGTGGCTTTCGGCCACCAGGCCACGCAAATAAATAATTTCTCCTTCCATGTGAACGAGGCAAAACAGACAGCGGCGTAGGTGACTAGCGTCCGAACGAACAGACAGACAAGTAGAACCAACAGCCCGGAACCGACAACCCACGGGCTCAGCGCTGATAGGTTGACCTCGCAGCCAATCACAGCGAAGAGTAGAGGTTGCGCAAAGTACCAGATGTACCCGAGATATGAGTCAATAAGTTCTATGGATTTAGTTGGAATGTTTGTCTGTCCGTTGCGCGGCGTGTCGGTATTTTCATCTGTCTGACCATTTGTCGGTTGATCTGTCCGTTTTTCTGTCGGTCCGTTGGTTTCCGTCGACCAGCGTACAGCCGCAACGAAAGCCGTTGCTATGCAACCCATTGCCCCCGCACCTGGGGCGCCGATGGCCGAACTACCAAGGAGAGAAGCTCCTCCAGCGGCCAATAGCAGAACCGCGCGGATAGCGTTGCTATGGGAACGAGAAGGATCCGGAACGTACCATAGAATTAATCCAACAACGCAGCCGTAGACAACGCCACCCAGCAGCTCAACCGGTCCCTTGAATATATTCCATACAAGATTCCCGCTGTCTGGGAAACTCGCGGAGAACACGACGCTGAACCCGCTGATAGCGAGGACGTCGTCGCAACTGGAAGCGGCGATCACCAAGGAGGGGATTCCCTTGGAGACCCCGAACCCACGGTGCTGCAGGTTCAGCATCAACGGAACCAGAACGGCGGGAGTCACGGCGCCCAGAACGAACCCCAACAGCGCGCCCCACTGCCATGGGAAGCCGAGGACGAGCGGAGCGATGAGGGTCGCGGTTGCGGCTTCGACGAGACACGGTAGACTGGTGAGACGGAACACAACGGCGCTGAGTCGGCGGATCGCCGAGGCGTCGAGTCCGACTCCGGCACGACAGAGGATGACGACGAAGGCGAGTTGTCGGAGGGTTCCGGACCAGTCGGAACGGATGTCGGAGCCGAGGTACGGAGGGGCGTTCCTGAACGCGATCCCGAAGAGAAGCATCCCGAGGAGCGGTGGGATGGAGAGACGAGTCGCGACGGAACCCGAGAATAGTCCGCCAAACTCGAGAAGGAGAAGGGCGAACAGGTTGCCGGGTGGCCACGCGGTATCCCCGGCAACGGACCACGCCACCGTCCACAGCAGTACCGCAGATAGTATCCATAGCAACGGGTTGGTTATACAGAGAGCCGGGGGACAGCGGAGACGGTCTAGGATGACCTCTGGGATAGAAGGGTTGCTAGGCAGCGGGTTCAAAGATCTCTGACACCCGTTGCAGCATGTGTTGTTAACGGTTGACATGGATACATCGACCACTGCTTCGTCGGTAGGGTTTGATTGGTCGTTTCGCAATGTAACCAACTCAGATTCATTGCTCTCTATCATAATTAATTACATTTTAAATATAGTATAATTAAGTAAGTTCACAGTAACTCCCCAATATATTGTCGTATATATCTCAGTATTACATTTAATTTTAAATCTACCGACAAGATCAATAACAACAGAAGAGATGGTTTAGTATGTAGAATAGTATAGTAGCATAAGCCATGGATATATATAGCATAGAGAATAGAATAGAGGTGCGTATAAATTACAAACAGAATTGGTACAATACAAGTAAACTACGGGATAAAAGTTGGTATACATTGGGATTTCCGTGGCCGGTGAAATTCGTACTGTAGAAAGTATCTAGGGCCTAATAAATTAAGTGCCGTACGCTAAACGGGTTAGTAAACGAGAAATAAGTAACGTTAGTTGGTTACACGGATGTCATGTACATTTAGATAGGCCTAACTCAAATGTGATATTGTTAAAGTGACGCACAACAACCTCATAATTACAAACATATGTCAAATGGTAGCTTGTATGATAGAACTACTATATGGGCCTATAGTAGGAGTAGGCCTACCGGTAGCCCCCAACAGAAAAGTTCACTACTAAAGGAATACAGTACCGGGTGAAATCCATAACCACAAATATATAACTGAATTTCAACTCTAAATAATTAGTTTCCAATACACGGTACGGGTACACGTAATAGTGACTACGCAATTCCAATTTCCAGTAGGCTTAAAAAATAGCATTACTGCATGCATTGCCCACATACATTATTTTAGGTAATTAGTCAGCAGTCAATCCACCATTGAATCCAGCACAGCGGGTTCACAGAGTAATGGAAAGCATTTACTAGAGCTGCATATCCACCCGCCCACCCCTAAAAGGATTATTGTTGCTCTTCAGGAAAGCTCTTACAGTTCGTTGACCATTGTGTAATACTACAGTACGGTAGGCCCTACTACAGTAGTATTACTACTGTGTACTACTATATACATACACCCTGCTGCATTGCAAAAATATAGTCAAACTTGAAACCAAGAATTCTGACTGTGTATAATCAATTTTGTTGTTATTATTTGGAAGGTTGCCAGGCGACGTTTGCAGTGCCAGCTGGTATTCTCCGTATTTAGACTAATTGGGAAATGGCCAATAGATATCCTAACTGCCGCGTTTGTTGGTTAGCAGGAAGATAATTATAAATTTCAGTTTTCTACTGTATTTCTATTAGTGGTTATTACTTATATATTATTAAAATTATTGTTATGTTGTTTGCTTTGAATTTAATTAAATATCACTCAAGGTGTTCCTGCTTCATAACGTTCCATTTCCACACTATTTAAAAAAACAATGTTTGTTAATTTATGCCATTGCATTTGTACAGTATGTGAGTGATACTGATTTATTTATACTGCAAAACTATTAGAAGTTTAAATGCGTTCATGGTATTTCTGGTGGATAATAAGTTATGTGTATTGGAAGTGGAATTAATCGAAAGACTAACAACTCCAACCGTCGAAATAGTTACATAAGTTACAAGTTGAATGTAACGCCCCCATCGCCGAGGTGCGGAACTGTTAACTCACCTTTAAGAAATCTTCCGAGTGATAAAACAGTAACAATCCAGGGGGAGTCTAGCTTAACCAATAGGAGGAGACTTTCACAGCGAGGTGTTTCCTACACCTACACAATGCAAAACGGGTGTTGCCAAGGGACGAGGATAGTGGCAGTAAAGGCGGATAACCAGTTATACCCGGGGACATCAAAATACAAAGTAATATTCAAAATTAGCGTTACTCACTAAATTAAATACAAACGAATATTAATTATGATGAGTGTTCCGTTGTAAAAGAAATACAAAGTATTGTTAAATATTAGCGTTACTCACCAAATGAAATACATAGTAGGCCTCTATCTATGGCCTAATATTCGATTGAGCATTCCATTCAAATGAAATACAAAGTAATATTCAAAATTAGCGTTACGCACTAAATTAAATACAAACGAATATTAATTATGATGAGTGTTCCGTTGTAAAAGAAATACAAAGTATTGTTAAATATTAGCGTTACTCACCAAATGAAATACATAGTAGGCCTCTATCTATGGCCTAATATTCGATTGAGCGTTCCATTCTAAATGAAATACAAAGTAATGTTCAACAGGAGCGTTCCACACACTAAATGAAAACAAAATAATGTCCAATATTAGTGTTCCGTATACATTAATTATACATACAAATAAATATATTCGTGGTTACTCATAATATAGCTCAGCGTTCTATCTATAATTGCCACGCAAGCCGCATTAACAACAATTTATCGACAATATACCATTTATGCGTTCATGCTTATTTATACCAGTTTATCGCAAAAACCCCCTATCTCCATGATTATCCGCATCTTCAAGGCCAGTGTCCTTTAAGAGGCGTCTCAAGAAAGTCATGGGATGTCATGGCTTGTCCTCACGGCGAAAGTAATGTCCTGCAAGGCGGAGGCGGCTCTGTACAAGTGAAAAGTGAAAAGCTTAGGGGGAATAATGAGACACCTCCATTGATCACCTCCATTGTCACCGTGGAAGACTTTTCAAAAATCTCCGAATGGATTGTGTCACCATTAGCGGTGGATGTCGTTGAACCACCGCATAGTGATCCGATTGCTGCAATCATTTCCTTAAGAATCCCATACTTTATAATGCGAAGACTGAATCGAAAGCCATAAACCAAGAAAAGTCAACAAAGAAAACAGCCAGTTGTCTGTCTTTCTTTTTTGATAATTTTTAAATTACCCTTCTTAGAGTCGAGAATGGGCTCCATGGTACCACGACCTTTACGGAGCCCATTCTGATTTCCACGTTGCGTTCCCTCTATGGGATCAATATAATTATATTGAATAGCTTTGCAGCAATCGAGATCAACGAGATTATAAGTGTTCTGTAATAAAACGTTTAATTTACTCCAAATCTGGCGAATTTTCGATTTGTTAGGTTTGTATTTCAAACTTTAGGATCATGCACTGCATAATTTGTACTTTCAAAGACATTAAGGACAAAGTACTAAACTCTACTGTAAGATTAATTTATTACGGTCTAGACAAGGTAATTAATTAGCCCCCCCCCCCCCCCCCTTGCCAAATTAATGAAAACTTTGCCAAATTAATGATGGCTGTTACAAGGAAGAAACCTACTTACAGTGTAACGATGAGCAACCTGCTGGCCATAGACGAGATGAATTTATATAATAGCATGCGTGGTCAGTCATCCGAAGCTCAATAACAAAAGGCCATTCGCAGAATTAAAAGCGTCTAAAAATATATATAATAATACGTTGAAAAATTAAAAGTATTGCGATAACATAAAATATTTTTATTGGAAATATATTTCATGCAATTGTTATTATAAATTCAAACATTATTATTGTTATTTATTTTATATCAGTAGGCCTACACACCAAATCAACCATGATGGTAACAAGATGTGACGATTTGCGCTTCTACTGAGTATAACATAACTATTATTAATTAACTCTTATACACGGCATTCGTTAGTTTGGAGTCTAGTTGGGAAACTAGCTCAACCGAAATAGGAGCCAATCACGCAGGGGTATTTCCTACACCTACACAATGCAAAACGGGTTTTGCCAAGGGACGATAATAGTGGTAGTAAAGCCGGATAACCAGTTATACACGGGGACACTAAAATGCAAAGTAATGTTCCAAATGAGCGTTCCGCACCCAATGAAATACAAGTAATGTTCAAAGTGAGCGTTCCGCACCCAATGAAATACAAGTAATGTTCCAAACGAGGGTTCCGCACCCAATGAAATAAATGCAAAGTAATGTTGAAAGTGAGCGTTCCGCACCCAATGAAATACAATGTAATGTTCCAAATGAGCGTTCCGCTCCTAATGAAATACAAAGTAATGTTCCAAATGAGCGTTCCGCTCCTAATGAAATACAAGTAATGTTCCAAATGAGCGTTCCGCACCCAATGAAATACAAGTAATGTTCCAAATGAGCGTTCCGCACCCAATGAAATAAATGCAAAGTAATGTTGAAAGTGAGCGTTCCGCACCCAATGAAATACAATGTAATGTTCCAAATGAGCGTTCCGCTCCTAATGAAATACAAAGTAATGTTCCAAATGAGCGTTCCGCACCCAATGAAATGCAAAGTAATGTTGAAAGTGAGCGTTCCGCACCCAATGAAATGCAAATTAATGTTCAAAGTGAGCCTGCATTCTGAAATTTTAACAAAATGAAATGTTCAATATATGCGTTCAATTCCAGATGGAATACAAGTATAGTAATATTGAACATGAGCGTTCCGTTTTTAACAATATTTATTAGCGCCAAAGAAGTTAGTGAGGAGGAGAAACGGCCGTCTGTAAAATTGATACACTACTGTATTTACCGCTTTATCGCATTAGTCTATCTATTAAATATATCTAATTACTCAATTAAACAACACATGCCAACTATAACTCACCACGTTTAAAAGCAAATTTGATACATTTATTTAGAAATAAACTAATAAGTTAATTAACCCTCCACGAGAGGATACTGCTGTTTGACAGTAATAAATCCCAAGGTTATAACTGGTTATACTGTTTTTTAGAGAATATCTATATTAAATAGTCTTTTAGAAGATGCGATTCTTCGACGACCTGGTAAGAAAGATTTATTTAGATTCAATTATAGTAACAACTTTAGAACGTACGTTGGCCTGTTAGTCATATCGACTATAACAAGTATCTACGTAACCTAGTTTAGCGGTTCCACCAACATTATTCATAGGTCAAATATTTGTTGCAATTTTTTACTGTTTCCCATATTATTTCCCAGTTGATACTTCAAACTTGTTGATTTTAATACGGAATATCTACACGGCGGCTAATGATATTGTTCTCTATGCGAAACAAGTTACGACAATGTGTTCCAATCCAAGTGCAAAGGTGAGAACCAATTTGATTTTATGTGTTTTACATAAACTATAATATAATCCCATGGTGGAATTTTACAAATACAATCAATACCCCACTACAATGTTCCGATGTAGTCTATAATGAATTTATCCCTTACAGCAATCTATTCTGTCAGCAACTCAGAGACTTCAAACGATATCAACTCAGTTCTCTATTGTAGCAAGAGTTAAATCGGCCCTTATAAACGCAGGTTAGTTTAAAGGAACAGATATAACACTTAAGGCATCGGAGACTACAGTATATGTTAACAGTAAATTATGGGAATATTCTTTTACGGTATTAATTTGTGTAGCTAATAAATACTTGGCCCTACAGTAGCTCAAAGCTAAATAACAATAAACAACAATAACCAACTTAATTTCTTAACCAGGAGATCCAAGCGATATGTTGGCGGTGAATGCAGCTAATTTAATGGAAGCCGTTGCCGAGGTAGTTAAAGAAGCCGAGATCGCGACTCTCTTAATGAGGATTAGAAGTACAAGGGTCTAGATAGATAACTGTCTATCGGTCACTATGTACATTGACGTATTATATTTAAACAATATTACAGTAACTTATGTTGTAACTATAATCGGTTTTTATCATAAGTTATTGGTGGAGCGCATTTTGTCTGGAATAAGGAGAGTGATAATGACTTCAAGGGCAGTCACAGTTTTTGGAGGAAATAGTCATAAATTACATTATTGAAATATTTAAAGTTCATTCATGCTTTTCCAGATTAAAATCGACGCAAATAACAGCTGATACCAGTAAAACTAAACTGTAAACTGCGCTATTGAATTTCGTTTAAAGTTTTGGATAGAATAACGTGGCACTGTAAAATGACCTTTTCCCTAAATTGATAGTTAAATATTATTAATTCAATGAAACGATATAATAATTCGCGATATGGTGATTGAGTCTAGAAGCCCCCCCCCCCCCCCCCCCCCCGTTGAGTAATTAAATAACAATGACAATAAATAAAGAGTAATTCATCAGTGATTCTGATAAATTGAAAGACGGTAGAATAGTTTCAGTTTCTATCAAAATCACCACTCTTCAAGATAAGTTATGGTACGGCAAACTGATACTCTTCAAAATTGAATTGATATTTAGCCAAGAAATATTTTCCAAAGACTTTTCCAAATTAATAAAATTACAGAAATAATCATCTGTTAAAAGGTAAGAATACAACATATTTCAAATAACAGAAGTTAGTTAGTTAGGTATTTTCCTCCACAACAAAACTCTCCCTGTTTTTATTGGGAACAAAACGACGAATAATAATCTCTTGGATTTCTAGTTCCTTCAGACAGTTCGGGTGATTGTAATCAATGTCGTTGGGATGGAGTACATAACAAACCAGCATAGCCTTGCTAACGTTCTCTACAACGCGACACCGAGCCACCATCAACCTCCAATCCGTGCACCCTCTACCGTTAAGGCACCGCATTGACTCCTTATTAACGTGTTCCACAAACACACAGTAAGAGGCGTGGTAGAAATGAGGTCCCTTTTTATACAGGAGGTAGTCGGCGCCGTATCTGGAGCCGTTTCTGACGGTCCAACCCTTGGCGCGGAAGTGATGGTACACGAAGTAGTCGCCGGGGAAGTCTGTGGACCCACCCAGACCGACGGCCCAGAGTTGATTAACCGAGAGGACAACGCCCTCCACACGAACCCAGAACATACCCAGAGCGTAGCAGAGGAACATCGCCTCTATGAGACTCAACTCGAGATACTCGAACTGTGAGTCTTCCGAACTATTCGCAGGAACCCTAGAAACCTCTACAGGAATAGAGTGTAAATCCTGAGTTTGTAATATTCCGGAATTAACGGAAGTTACCAAATTATCGCCACTGAGTAATTCGGAACCGGATATATCATTATTACGATGACAGTCGCTATTATTAGTGATTGTTTCTAGAATATCGCTTACTGCGTCAGACATTACTTCATCTTCCACAACATTGCTCAATGTTTCCTGTTTCTCAGATGGCCTAGAATTGCCTTTGGCATTTTGTACAACTTCTGTTTCTGTAGACTCAGATACCCGATTTGGAATGGTATCAAAGAGTTCATTCTTCAGCCAATCATCAGCGTTGTCAAAGACAACATTGAAACTATTACTATATACTGAATGTCCATTATTAGGCGTACCGGCTTCGCTGCTATCAGAAGTAACGCCAGGAACGGAAGTATAACGTTCTTCTCGCGTTCCAATCCGTTTCGATATTCCTTGTAAATCAGTCTCCGTTACCGAACCGGTTGCGTCGGCGTTACCAGTCGTTGCACCCCAGTCTTTCACCGTTTCGTTCGCAACCATTGTGTGCGTGTTTCTTCGAATCTTCACCGCTCGGGGTAGTTTTACGCCGAAACAGCCGTTGTTGGACAAATAATCCACGTCGTATGGGTCACTGACCAACACTGTATCAGCGGATAGTCGGCCGAATATTAATAGAACTCCAGGGTTGGCTCCCACCTCTATCGGTAACGGTGTCCATGGTAACGGATCGAAAACACGCTTACGTTTAGGTTCGATGTAAATATCCTTCATTACATAACAAAATGTGATAAATAATTTCGGTTTCAAAGAACAACTCGCAGTTTTACTAAAACTACGGATGATATTCACATGGAATTAAACTTGGCCTCATGCCAACTAGGATATGTCTATCATGTTATAAAGTAAAACATAAAAGTAAAATAAAAGCCATTATTATATATACGGACTTTACCGGACAAATTTATTAAAATTAAATGGTTTCTAATTAGAAGATCTACTATTACACCATAACACCGGCTTCACGCATAACCAACTTAAATCTAAAAAACTAATAATTGGGAATCAATAAGCTTCTTGGAATTAAGTAAAATATACTTATAATGAAACGAAATCGTGTGCAAAAAGTACTTGTTGTATTTCAACATCGAGTTAATTAGAATTCAATAGAAACGGGTCGATCGTAAACTGCATAATCGTAACCTCATTACAACAATAACTTGTTTTGAAATTCATCGAGATTTGAAGAACAACCATAAAACGTATTTTTAATAAAAAAAGGCATTGATTGATTGATTAAATGATTGATTGAATGATTTAATACATGATTTAAATATCCTCGGAAAGGCCAAAATAGAGAAATACAGACACATTTTATCGGTTCAAAAGAGTTGCCAGAGCGGACAGTTCGGGTTTACATCAGTAATAAATCAAATGGTAACAGCAACGTATATTGTCAATAATAAATAGATTTACTGCAAATCGATAATAAATAGATTATTAAACGAGGCAAAGTCAATTAGTTGCAGGGTGTCTGTGCGTTAGGTAAGCGGAACTCTGTGGGTCTGAGGTAGAACTCTGTGGGTACGGCGTCTCCGATACGGTCTGGTAGTCACTCTGGGACCCCCCAGAGCTCGGGGCGTCGGTGACATCCTCCAGAGTCGCCGTGCTGTCAGCAACGCTGCCTTCCAGACTCTCGCGACGAGGTAATCCCTCATAACGACGCATTACTATTGCGGCCAGCCCCCTCGGCGAGGTGCTTGTACCCCCCAGCCCCCTCCGGGAGTCCGCCAGTCCCCTCCTTCCCACGCCCCTATCCGATCCGCTTGGAGTCTCCGATGGGGTCAGCGACCCGCTCGTCTGCGGATCACCGGAGGTTATGAACTCCGGCGGCTCGGAGTAACCCGCGAACTGGTACCAAGTCACCGATAGAACCAAACAAAACCCGCAGAAATTCAACCAGATTCCTAACGCAGCCGAGACCACGGGGTAGCTGTGCATGAAGTAGCGGAGACCAGATAGTTTAGCTTGGATTAACAGTCGCGAGGAATAAACCTCGATGTCTCTAGTCCGTAGTTCTACGAAAGCCTCCTTGGCGGGATTATAAGCCAAGTCCTGAAAATCCTCGAACATAGTTACAGATAGGGTCTGTCGTTCGTCTGCGGACCCCGCTAGAAACCATGGCAACCAAAGTAAAGTCCAGCTTGAGGTCACCGTATCGCTACGAAACTGGAAAAGAGTCGGGCGGGATGACTGTTGCACAGGGCGATCTCGTTCCGGTACCAAATCCGACCCGGAATAAAACTCGAGATGGACCATAAACATTCCGAGTTTTCTGTTGACACTCGATAACGGGGCTTCTAGTTCTACGTTTACGGAGTACGGCTGGCCGCGCATCAATAGTCTCTGCTGTTGGATTCCCTGGGTGAGGGGGATGTAAGCAGAAGGGAAGCTGCACAAACGATGGGGAGATTCTGGGGTGCGGCAGTCGGAATCGAAATGGAAGTGGATAGGCGATACTATAAGAGCGACGGGAACGAAAGCGTAATAGAGAGACGTGTAGAGAAACACAGAGAGCCACAGAATGAAGAGAAATGTTGTGGCGGCGGAGAATGTGCCACTGAAAGCGCGGCAAATAAGGGTTGATAGGAAGGCTGTGGCGCGCCAACCTATAGTGCGATTTAAAATAAATCGAATAGTTATTCTAAACCATCCAATCATAATGATAATGATGAATTTTTGTCTCAACTTTTTTCTTTTGTAATTACAGAGTAGGCTTTCTATGTCACCATCATACTGTCATATCATACCGGTACAACATCAAACATTACAACGAACAAGCATCTGGCTGTCTCGATCTGAGCATAGTCCAGCTGTCCGTCCAGTTGTAGTCCATATATAGGCCTATCAACAATCACTGAATCAAGCAATACGCAATATAAATTTATTGATTTTTCAAATTGAAATTTTCCTTTACCGTAACTCAACACCGACTGCGAAAATACTAACATCCTCGACAGGTCTCAGGTCTGCAGGTAGGCTAGGCTGTCTGGCTGTCGAACTGTATAGAAAATATAGTAAACTGGGCATAGCGTACTCTATTAAAGGTCTTTCAAGCGTGCAGCCTTCATAATTTATGGAGGCTGGATTATAACCGGTAGCGTACTACTGTACTGTGTGTGTGCAGGCATGGGGAGTGGGAGAGTTCTATAAATTTTCATTTGTTGCAATTTGGTTAATGGACGTAATTGAAGCCTCCTTGTTATAAGTAATATACTAAATTTTATGGTAGCTAGTGTTTTAGGTAGGTTTAGCTAGTAATTTCAACACTGGTTCCGATATCCTACAGTAATGTACTTCCTTCTATAAATATTTTATAGTAGCTAGTTCTTATTTCTATTTCTATAGAAAATGTTCCAGAACATGTTAACTATTCGAGAACAAATATTTTTTGTTCTAGAACATTTTTTTGTAAAAAATCTGGATTCGATTTAAAACGCATGGAATCGTTCTAAAACGTGTTTAAAATCAAGAAAAAACAATTTTCAAAGTTTTTTTTTCAATTAAATTTTTTCACAAATTCTTTTTTCGCTATTTTTTTTTATTGATCTTAAACACGTTTTAGGACGATTCCATGCGTTTTAAATCGAATCCAGATTTTTTCTAAAAAATGTTCTAGAACACAAAATATTTGTTGTATTATTTTTTATATTTTTTTTACATATTTTTTTAAAAAATGAATAGCTAACATGTTCTGGAACATTTCCTATACAAATAGAAATAAGAACTAGCTACTATAAAATATTTATAGAAGGAAGTAGGATATCGGAACCAGTGTTGAAATTACTAGCTAAACCTACCTAAAACACTATCTACCATAAAATTTAGTATCCTGCTTAAAACGAGGAGGCTTCAATTCTGTCCATTAACCAAATTTCAACAAATGAAATTTATAGAACTCTCCGCATCCCTGCACACACACAGTACAGCAGTACGCTACCGGTTATAATCCAGCCGCCATAATTTATGAAGGCTGCACGCTTGCAAAGCCTTTAATAGAGTAGCCTAGCCTACGCTATGAAACTGGGACTTGTAGAGTGTAGACTACTGAGGAGTCCACTTGCGGATGCATTATCATGATGCGATCCATCCCCAAGTGGGATCCACTATTCATAATGATCACTTGATTCGAGCCCACACTCATGCAGTAGTGGTTTGTTTGGTGTTTTTCTTACAAGACCCCAATGTGGTAGGCAAGGCGTAATTTAATCCTTGAATCAAAGAATGCAGCGGGGTTACCACAAAGTGACAAATATGACCCAAGCAACTAACGTTCGGGTTGTGAAAAGTCTTTCTTACAGATAATGTGGTGGTCGCCATATTTTTTTTATTTATCCTTACTAAGTGTTTTATAGCGCTTTTTTCTATCTTATAACCTGCTGTACAGATACTAATTCGTTTATTGTTTTGGTTAGATTCAGCCCTTCTGTAACCTGTATTTTTGGTGAAAACCTGGTATTGTATTCTTCACATTGGTCTATTACAGTTGAGCGTTATTCTAACCAAAACAATAAAAGAAAGTCGTCAATCACACTGGCTTCAGTTAAGTTTTGCTCTATCTAATTGAATTTATTGAAATTCAGTTCAGTATTATTCCAAGTTTCTAAATTCAGTTTATAATTTTGTTTAGAAATGGCCACCAAAACAACGTGATCTTTTCACTTAAAAGGTTTCTTAAAAGTTTAATAACTAATTAACATTTCGCGAAATTAAGTATATACAGTAGGCCAATTTCACCCGAAACAGCACTCCAATTGGAAATAAGGTTTCATTAGTCTCCCCAAGCTTGACTCTTGAACGGGGACTCCTCCGCTTTGCAGGACATTGTTTTCGCCGTAAGTACCACCCTGTCCATAATCTTGTGCTTTGGCCTCATAAAGTGAATAAACATGGTGGGCAGCCTAGACTTTCTTGGAACGCCTCCTAAAGGAAACTGGCCTTGAAGATGCGTTTGATCTAGCAATAGTCAGGGCTGATGGAGAGTTGTGGCAGGCGGCGCAATTTTGTAAACAAGCCGATACAGCATTCTTAATATATATTTGATATATTTAATGCAGCTGTAATACAGCATGCCGATAGTTAACGGTGAACGTGGCGAATCACTTTAACACCTTAGCAACCCAAAAACACCTTCCTCTCCCTTGTCCATTATCTGTAAGGCAGGGGGGCGCGACACTTACTCCCAAGGGTGTAGTCACCACAACTATCCAACACTTTTCTTACTCTCCTAGCAGAAGTAGAAGTCATGCCTCATTATTGTACCGCTGAGTTTGTGTAAGCACTAATATTTAAAGTGTCTTGCTTATGGACATAACAATGCGAAACATTAAAATAACCTTAATAAGTACATTAGGCCCCCCTAACACTAATTTATTAGGAAAACATTAAAACATTATAACGGATAGCAGGATAATAGTTTCAGTATAGCACTGAGGGCGAGGCCAACCTAATATTATTATGATGGCCTTGATAGCAGATTATATTAAATTAATGGTGATTATTATTGCGATAATTTACTATCCATTGCAATATAATTCCGGTTGCCAAGAGATAATATAAACAGTATGTGTGAAGTATCATAACGTTGCACTGTAGCTAAAGTTACCCACATTCGTACAGTAGTCCCAGCACCGCGCCTACATTCTACATGCTGTATGATTTATATTAATAAATCAACTATGTTTTGAGAGCTTTAACAATAACATTAACAAAGGATAGTACATTAGTAGTTTCAATTATTAAATTCTTCCGTTGTGTCTTCCTTAACGTTTCAATTAAATAGTTGTGTAGCAAGATGTCCTTCCCTCACCCCCCTTGCTCGTTTCGCTCGCGAAATATAGCCACGCGTATTATTTAATTATTCAATTTATTCAATTTATTTAAATATTCGGATCATTTAATTCCGATAGTAATACCCCTCGGATGCTCGCTGTTAAAATCCATTTTGTAGCAAAAATGATAGGATTTAATTTAATTTTATATTGTTTCACATTGTCGTTAAGTCTACACATACTGTACTGTAGTTATCTTATTAGATTTGTTTTTTAATCTTTAGAAATATTATAAATATCTTATGGTGTGGGTAAAGCAACTATATACTAGGTAATGTAACGATGAATACATCAAAACAAAACGCGTGGAAAGAATTAGTGGAGAAGGAAGCTTATACAAGGCTGCAGTGGCGGGAGAAATATGGAGCGGAATACGCGAGAGAAGATGACGAAATCCGACGTCCGAAACACGTATCAGACGTACCGAAACTTACGGCGAGACCCCAGAAAGTAGTTCCCGAGGAGAAACCTGAATCGCCTAAACCAAAGGAAATAGTCCCAGAGGACGTCGATCTTACGAAGTGCGATATGAAGCCGGTTACACCGGCGGTGCGAGCGCAGCTGTACGAGGGGTTCTCTAAGGAAGGCACCGGAAGGTACGCTTACATGGATATTCGGAGGCACAAGAATCCAGAAGATAAATACGAGTTCCCCCAGACAAAGAACTTAGAATACGGGTGGAACATTGTGGAAGTGAACAAGGAACCAAAGAAGCCCAAGTTTGGACGTTCAAGAATTATTAAAGATTCATTCTATAGAAGCAATGGAATTTTTTGATCCAGCCTCATCATCCATAGGCTACTTCATAGACTACCGAAAATGTTGACAATGTTATAATTGTTATTTTTATACTTATTATTAAACAAATTTATATCTGTATTGACCTTGACGAAACGACTGCGCTCGGACTGTTTATAATATTTCGATGAAACACTTGCAATCAATCCAATGTTTTAAAGAGTTACAAAGGCGCTAGGCATATACAGTAACCAGTACAATACAGTACAGTACTATATACAGTACCCATAACTATCAACTCATCCTGGATCCATGTTTTTGGCAGCTCTGCCCCCCCCCCCCCCCCCCCCTCCAGATATTATGCTCACCATAGCCTGCTCTAGGCCCTAACGTTCGGGGTGCTTCTTTACACAAAATCCTGGCCCCACCCCCCCCCCCCCCCCCCTCTCCCTGAGACAATAATTATTAAATTGTAATTGTATGTATACATGTGTACAAATATACTGTAATTGTGTGTTAATAATATTGAATAATTATATATACTGTATATACCAATAAAAATTATTTCTTTACTATATCATCTATAAATTTTTTACAGTCCACCTGGGTATCTATTAATTATCACTATAATATTGCATATACAGTAAAAATTATCCTTTATGTAGCACATTTAATCAACACATAACCAGTTAGATTTAATAAACTATAGTCATTTTGTGTTGAGTTCTGCCAGAAGTATCATCTGAAACCGGAAGTCACAAGTCATGCATCTGTAACCGGCAGTCATGCTTCCCTTATCAACGAGCCGGAGTCCGCCTCGGCATTTGCGAGCCTTATTGACAGATTGAGGCCTCCCCAACCTCGTGGATAGGCCGCTTTCGAGACGAACGAGACCCACACTGCCACATCAGTGCTGCACGAAGCAGAGCGAAACTCAACTGTCTGCGGATTCGCATTCCACGTCACACACTGGGAGTAAAGCCACTTCCCGTTTCATTTAATATTAGTTAACTAGTTTACATATAAAAATATGTACGTATTTGCGCTTGAAACACGGGTGACTACAAAACAAAGATCCAAGACCCAAATAATGTGTTATAACTCATGTGTTTTGTACAGGTCTTTATTAATCGGGTCTTTGGTCTTTGTTTTGAAGTCACCCAAGGACCCCAAACAGCGTTAGGTGCCATTGCCATTTAAAGGAGCAGGCTGGTAAAGGAGCAGGTTACAGAGGCGTGTTTGGGGAACCAAAACAATAAACGAAAGTTAACTGATGTGCTTTGTACAGGTCTTTATTATTCGGCTCTTGGGCCTTTGTTTTGTAGTCACCCCTTGAAAAACTATGAATTTCACAGTTTTGACAGCAAGGATGCATGACGATGAGAAGGGCGAGACGCTTAAAAGAACTGCACCGAAGTGGGCGACATTCCCCCAAACGCTGACATGATTAAAGGAGTGTGGATGTGGCCAATTCGACCTCTCGAATCCGCTCTTCGTAGTGTTTCCGATTCCACACCTCGTGAAGAAGATGGGAACCCTCTAGAGTACGGGCCCATGTTAGTCGGGGCATGGCTAGCGGGTTGAACCCTCTAGAGTACGGGCCATGTTGGCCGGGGCTCGGCTAGCTGGTTGAATATAAATATATAGATGGGAACCCTCTAGAGTATGGGCCATGTTGGTCGGGGCAGCTAGCGGGTTGAATAGATAATATAGATGGGAACCCTCTAGAGTATGGGCCATGTTGGTCGGGGCTCGGCTAGCGGGTTAAGTAGATATATATAGATGGGAACCCTCTAGAGTAAGGGCCATGTTAGTCGGGGCATGGCTAGCGGGTTGAACCTTATTCTAGAGTATGGGCCATGTTGGCCGGGACTCGGCTAGCGGGTTGAATAGATATATATAGATGGGAACCCTCTAGAGTACAGGCCATGTTGGTCGGGGCTCGGCTAGCGGGTTGAACCCTCTAGAGTACGGGCCATGTTAGTCGGGGCTCGGCTAGCGGGTTGAACCTTATTCTAGAGTATGGGCCATGTTGGTCGGGGCTCGGCTAGCGGGTTGAACCCTCTAGAGTACGGGCCATGTTAGTCGGGGCATGGCTAGCGGGTTGAACCTTATTCTAGAGTATGGGCCATGTTGGCCGGGGCTCGGCTAGCGGGTTGAACCCTCTAGAGTACGGGCCCATGTTAGTCGGGGCATGGCTAGCGGGTTGAACCTTATTCTAGAGTATGGGCCATGTTGGTCGGGGCTCGGCTAGCGGGTTGAACCCTCTAGAGTACGGGCCATGTTAGTCGGGGCATGGCTAGCGGGTTGAACCTTATTCTAGAGTATGGGCCATGTTGGCCGGGGCTCGGCTAGCGGGTTGAACCCTCTAGAGTACGGGCCATGTTAGTCGGGGCATGGCTAGCGGGTTGAACCTTATTCTAGAGTATGGGCCATGTTGGCCGGGACTCGGCTAGCTGGTTGAATAGATATATATAGATGGGAACCCTCTAGAGTATGGGCCATGTTGGTCGGGGCTCGGCTAGCGGGTTGAATAAATATATATAGATGGGAACTCTCTAGAGTACAGGCCATGTTGGTCGGGGCTCGGCTAGCGGGTTGAATAAATATATATAGATGGGAACTCTCTAGAGTACAGGCCATGTTGGTCGGGGCTCGGCTAGCGGGTTGAACCCTCTAGAGTACGGGCCATGTTGGTCGGGGCTCGGCTAGCGGGTTGAATAAATATATATAGATGGGAACCCTCTAGAGTACGGGCCATGTTGGTCGGGGCTCGGCTAGCGGGTTGAACCCTCTCGAGTACGGGCCATGTTGGTCGGGGCTCGGCTAGCTGGTTGAATAGATATATATAGATGGGAACCCTCTAGAGTACGGGCCATGTTGGTCGGGGCTCGGCTAGCGGGTTGAATAGATAATATAGATGGGAACCCTCTAGAGTACGGGCCATGTTGGTTGGGGCTCGGCTAGCGGGTTGAACCCTCTAGAGTATGGGCCATGTTGGTCGGGGCACGGCTAGCGGGTTGAATAGATATATATAGATGGGAACCCTCTAGAGTACGGGCCATGTTGGTCGGGGCTCGGCTAGCGGGTTGAATAGATATATATAGATGGGAACCCTCTAGAGTACGGGCCATGTTGGTCGGGGCTCGGCTAGCGGGTTGAATAGAATATATATAGATGGGAACCCTCTAGAGTACGGGCCATGTTGGTCGGGGCTCGGCTAGCGGGTTGAATAGATATATATATAGATGGGAACCCTCTAGAGTACGGGCCATGTTGGTCGGGGCTCGGCTAGCGGGTTGAACCCTCTAGAGTACGGGCCATGTTGGTCGGGGCTCCGCTAGCTGGTTGAATAGATATATATAGATGGGAACCCTCTAGAGTACGGGCCATGTTGGTCGGGGCTCGGCTAGCGGGTTGAATAGATATATATATAGATGGGAACCCTCTAGAGTACGGGCCATGTTGGTTGGGGCTCGGCTAGCGGGTTGAACCCTCTAGAGTACGGGCCATGTTGGTCGGGGCTCCGCTAGCGGGTTGAATAGATATATATAGATGGGAACCCTCTAGAGTACGGGCCATGTTGGTCGGGGCTCGGCTAGCGGGTTGAATAGATATATATATAGATGGGAACCCTCTAGAGTACGGGCCATGTTGGTCGGGGCTCGGCTAGCGGGTTGAACCCTCTAGAGTATGGGCCATGTTGGTCGGGGCTCCGCTAGCGGGTTGAATATATATATATAGATGGGAACCCTCTAGAGTACGGGCCATGTTGGTCGGGGCTCGGCTAGCGGGTTGAATGGATATATAGATGGGAACCCTCTAGAGTACGGGCCATGTTGGTCGGGGCTCGGTTAGCGGGTTGAATAGATATATATAGATGGGAACCCTCTAGAGTACGGGCCATGTTGGTCGGGGCTCGGCTAGCGGGTTGAACCCTCTCGAGTACGGGCCATGTTGGTCGGGGCTCGGCTAGCTGGTTGAATAGATATATATAGATGGGAACCCTCTAGAGTACAGGCCATGTTGGTCGGGGCTCGGCTAGCGGGTTGAACCCTCTCGAGTACGGGCCATGTTGGTCGGGGCTCGGCTAGCGGGTTGAATAGATATATATAGATGGGAACCCTCTAGAGTACGGGCCATGTTGGTCGGGGCTCGGCTAGCGGGTTGAACCCTCTCGAGTACGGGCCATGTTGGTCGGGGCTCGGCTAGCGGGTTGAATAAATATATATAGATGGGAACCCTCTAGAGTACAGGCCATGTTGGTCGGGGCTCGGCTAGCGGGTTGAACCCTCTAGAGTATGGGCCATGTTGGTCGGGGTTCGGCTAGCGGGTTGAATAGATATATATATAGATGGGAACCCTCTAGAGTATGGGCCATGTTGGTCGGGGCTCAGCTAGCGGGTTGAATAGATATATATATAGATGGGAACCCTCTAGAGTACAGGCCATGTTGGTCGGGGCTCGGCTAGCGGGTTGAACCCTCTCGAGTACGGGCCATGTTGGTCGGGGCTCGGCTAGCGGGTTGAATAAATATATATAGATGGGAACCCTCTAGAGTACAGGCCATGTTGGTCGGGGCTCGGCTAGCGGGTTGAACCCTCTAGAGTATGGGCCATGTTGGTCGGGGTTCGGCTAGCGGGTTGAATAGATATATATATAGATGGGAACCCTCTAGAGTATGGGCCATGTTGGTCGGGGCTCAGCTAGCGGGTTGAATAGATATATATATAGATGGGAACCCTCTAGAGTACGGGCCATGTTGGTCGGGGCTCAGCTAGCGGGTTGAATAGATATATATATAGATGGGAACCCTCTAGAGTACGGGCCATGTTGGTCGGGGCTCGGCTAGCGGGTTGAATGGATATATAGATGGGAACCCTCTAGAGTACGGGCCATGTTGGTCGGGGCTCGGCTAGCGGGTTGAATAAATATATATAGATGGGAACTCTCTAGAGTACGGGCCATGTTGGTCGGGACTCGGCTAGCGGGTTGAATAAATATATATAGATGGGAACCCTCTAGAGTACAGGCCATGTTGGTCGGGGCTCGGCTAGCGGGTTGAACCCTCTCGAGTACGGGCCATGTTGGTCGGGGCTCGGCTAGCTGGTTGAATAGATATATATAGATGGGAACCCTCTAGAGTACAGGCCATGTTGGTCGGGGCTCGGCTAGCGGGTTGAACCCTCTCGAGTACGGGCCATGTTGGTCGGGGCTCGGCTAGCGGGTTGAATAGATATATATAGATGGGAACCCTCTAGAGTACGGGCCATGTTGGTCGGGGCTCGGCTAGCGGGTTGAATAGATATATATAGATGGGAACCCTCTAGAGTACGGGCCATGTTGGTCGGGGCTCGGCTAGCGGGTTGAATAGATATATATAGATGGGAACCCTCTAGAGTATGGGCCATGTTGGTCGGGGCTCGGCTAGCGGGTTGAATGGATATATAGATGGGAACCCTCTAGAGTACGGGCCATGTTGGTCGGGGCTCGGCTAGCGGGTTGAATAAATATATATAGATGGGAACTCTCTAGAGTACGGGCCATGTTGGTCGGGACTCGGCTAGCGGGTTGAATAAATATATATAGATGGGAACTCTCTAGAGTACGGGCCATGTTGGTCGGGGCTCAGCTAGCGGGTTGAATAGATATATATATAGATGGGAACCCTCTAGAGTACGGGCCATGTTGGTCGGGGCTCGGCTAGCGGGTTGAATGGATATATAGATGGGAACTCTCTAGAGTACGGGCCATGTTGGTCGGGACTCGGCTAGCGGGTTGAATAAATATATATAGATGGGAACCCTCTAGAGTACAGGCCATGTTGGTCGGGGCTCGGCTAGCGGGTTGAACCCTCTAGAGTACGGGCCATGTTGGTCGGGGTTCGGCTAGCGGGTTGAATAGATATATATATAGATGGGAACCCTCTAGAGTATGGGCCATGTTGGTCGGGGCTCAGCTAGCGGGTTGAATAGATATATATATAGATGGGAACCCTCTAGAGTACGGGCCATGTTGGTCGGGGCTCGGCTAGCGGGTTGAATAAATATATATAGATGGGAACTCTCTAGAGTACGGGCCATGTTGGTCGGGACTCGGCTAGCGGGTTGAATAAATATATATAGATGGGAACCCTCTAGAGTACAGGCCATGTTGGTCGGGGCTCGGCTAGCGGGTTGAACCCTCTCGAGTACGGGCCATGTTGGTCGGGGCTCGGCTAGCTGGTTGAATAGATATATATAGATGGGAACCCTCTAGAGTACAGGCCATGTTGGTCGGGACTCGGCTAGCGGGTTGAATAAATATATATAGATGGGAACCCTCTAGAGTACGGGCCATGTTGGTCGGGGCTCGGCTAGCGGGTTGAACCCTCTAGAGTACGGGCCATGTTGGTCGGGGTTCGGCTAGCGGGTTGAATAAATATATATAGATGGGAACCCTCTAGAGTACGGGCCATGTTGGTCGGGACTCGGCTAGCGGGTTGAATAAATATATATAGATGGGAACCCTCTAGAGTACGGGCCATGTTGGTCGGGGCTCGGCTAGCGGGTTGAATAAATATATATAGATGGGAACTCTCTAGAGTACGGGCCATGTTGGTCGGGGCTCGGCTAGCGGGTTGAACCCTCTAGAGTATGGGCCATGTTGGTCGGGGCTCCGCTAGCGGGTTGAATAGATATATATAGATGGGAACCCTCTAGAGTACAGGCCATGTTGGTCGGGGCTCGGCTAGCGGGTTGAATAGATAATATAGATGGGAACCCTCTAGAGTACGGGCCATGTTGGTTGGGGCTCGGCTAGCGGGTTAAGTAGATATATATAGATGGGAACTCTCTAGAGTACGGGCCATGTTGGTTGGGGCTCGGCTAGCGGGTTGAACCCTCTAGAGTATGGGCCATGTTGGTCGGGGCTCCGCTAGCGGGTTGAATAGATATATATAGATGGGAACCCTCTAGAGTACGGGCCATGTTGGTCGGGGCTCGGCTAGCGGGTTGAATAAATATATATAGATGGGAACCCTCTAGAGTACGGGCCATGTTGGTCGGGGCTCGGCTAGCGGGTTGAATAAATATATATAGATGGGAACCCTCTAGAGTACGGGCCATGTTGGTCGGGGCTCGGCTAGCGGGTTGAATAAATATATATAGATGGGAACCCTCTAGAGTACGGGCCATGTTGGTCGGGGCACGGCTAGCGGGTTGAATATATATATATATAGATGGGAACCCTCTAGAGTACAGGCCATGTTGGTCGGGGCTCGGCTAGCGGGTTGAATAAATATATATAGATGGGAACCCTCTAGAGTACGGGCCATGTTGGTCGGGGCTCGGCTAGCGGGTTGAATAAATATATATAGATGGGAACCCTCTAGAGTAAGGGCCATGTTGGTCGGGGCTCGGCTAGCGGGTTGAACCCTCTAGAGTACGGGCCATGTTGGTCGGGGCTCGGCTAGCGGGTTGAACCCTCTAGAGTACGGGCCATGTTGGTCGGGGCTCGGCTAGCGGGTTGAACCCTCTAGAGTACGGGCCATGTTGGTCGGGGCTCGGCTAGCGGGTTGAACCCTCTAGAGTACGGGCCATGTTGGTCGGGGCACGGCTAGCGGGTTGAACCCTCTAGAGTACGGGCCATGTTGGTCGGGGCTCGGCTAGCGGGTTGAACCCTCTAGAGTATGGGCCATGTTGGTCGGGGCTCGGCTAGCGGGTTGAACCCTCTAGAGTATGGGCCATGTTGGTCGGGGCTCGGCTAGCGGGTTGAACCCTCTAGAGTATGGGCCATGTTGGTCGGGGCTCGGCTAGCGGGTTGAACCCTCTAGAGTACGGGCCATGTTGGTCGGGGCTCGGCTAGCGGGTTGAACCCTCTAGAGTACGGGCCATGTTGGTCGGGGCTCGGCTAGCGGGTTGAACCCTCTAGAGTACGGGCCATGTTGGTCGGGGCTCCGCTAGCGGGTTGAACCCTCTAGAGTACGGGCCATGTTGGTCGGGGCTCGGCTAGCGGGTTGAACCCTCTAGAGTATGGGCCATGTTGGTCGGGGCTCGGCTAGCGGGTTGAACCCTCTAGAGTACGGGCCATGTTGGTCGGGGCTCCGCTAGCTGGTTGAATAGATATATAGATGGGAATCCTCTAGAGTACGGGCCATGTTGGTCGGGGCTCCGCTAGCGGGTTGAACCCTCTAGAGTACGGGCCATGTTGGTCGGGGCTCGGCTAGCGGGTTGAACCCTCTAGAGTATGGGCCATGTTGGTCGGGGCTCGGCTAGCGGGTTGAATAGATATATAGATGGGAACCCTCTAGAGTATGGGCCATGTTGGCCGGGGCTCCGCTAGCGGGTTGAATAGATATATAGATGGGAACCCTCTAGAGTACGGGCCATGTTGGTCGGGGCTCGGCTAGCGGGTTGAACCCTCTAGAGTACGGGCCATGTTGGTCGGGGCTCGGCTAGCGGGTTGAACCCTCTAGAGTATGGGCCATGTTGGTCGGGGCTCGGCTAGCGGGTTGAACCCTCTAGAGTATGGGCCATGTTGGTCGGGGCTCGGCTAGCGGGTTGAACCCTCTAAAGTACGGGCCATGTTGGTCGGGGCTCGGCTAGCGGGTTGAACCCTCTAGAGTACGGGCCATGTTGGTCGGGGCTCGGCTAGCGGGTTGAACCCTCTAGAGTATGGGCCATGTTGGTCGGGGCTCGGCTAGCGGGTTGAACCCTCTAGAGTATGGGCCATGTTGGTCGGGGCTCGGCTAGCGGGTTGAACCCTCTAAAGTACGGGCCATGTTGGTCGGGGCTCGGCTAGCGGGTTGAACCCTCTCGAGTATGGGCCATGTTGGCCGGGGCTCCGCTAGCGGGTTGAATAGATATATAGATGGGAACCCTCTAGAGTACGGGCCATGTTGGTCGGGGCTCGGCTAGCGGGTTGAACCCTCTAGAGTACGGGCCATGTTGGTCGGGGCTCGGCTAGCGGGTTGAATAGATATATATAGATGGGAACCCTCTAGAGTACGGGCCATGTTGGTCGGGGCTCCGCTAGCGGGTTGAACCCTCTAGAGTACGGGCCATGATGGTCGGGGCTCGGCTAGCGGGTTGAACCCTCTAGAGTATGGGCCATGTTGGTCGGGGCTCGGCTAGCGGGTTGAACCCTCTAGAGTATGGGCCATGTTGGTCGGGGCTCGGCTAGCGGGTTGAACCCTCTAGAGTACGGGCCATGTTGGTCGGGGCTCGGCTAGCGGGTTGAACCCTCTAGAGTATGGGCCATGTTGGTCGGGGCTCGGCTAGCGGGTTGAACCCTCTAGAGTACGGGCCATGTTGGTCGGGGCTCGGCTAGCGGGTTGAACCCTCTAGAGTATGGGCCATGTTGGTCGGGGCTCGGCTAGCGGGTTGAACCCTCTAGAGTACGGGCCATGTTGGTCGGGGCTTGGCTAGCGGGTTGAATAGATATATAGATGGGAACCCTCTAGAGTACGGGCCATGTTGGTCGGGGCTCCGCTAGCGGGTTGAACCCTCTAGAGTACGGGCCATGTTGGTCGGGGCTCGGCTAGCGGGTTGAACCCTCTAGAGTATGGGCCATGTTGGTCGGGGCTCGGCTAGCGGGTTGAACCCTCTAGAGTATGGGCCATGTTGGTCGGGGCTCGGCTAGCGGGTTGAACCCTCTAGAGTATGGGCCATGTTGGTCGGGGCTCGGCTAGCGGGTTGAACCCTCTAGAGTACGGGCCATGTTGGTCGGGGCTCCGCTAGCGGGTTGAACCCTCTAGAGTACGGGCCATGTTGGTCGGGGCTCGGCTAGCGGGTTGAACCCTCTAGAGTATGGGCCATGTTGGTCGGGGCTCGGCTAGCGGGTTGAACCCTCTAGAGTATGGGCCATGTTGGTCGGGGCTCGGCTAGCGGGTTGAACCCTCTAGAGTACGGGCCATGTTGGTCGGGGCTCGGCTAGCGGGTTGAACCCTCTAGAGTATGGGCCATGTTGGTCGGGGCTCGGCTAGCGGGTTGAACCCTCTAGAGTACGGGCCATGTTGGTCGGGGCTCGGCTAGCGGGTTGAATAGATATATATAGATGGGAACCCTCTAGAGTACGGGCCATGTTGGTCGGGGCTCGGCTAGCGGGTTGAACCCTCTCGAGTATGGGCCATGTTGGTCGGGGCACGGCTAGCGGGTTGAATAGATATATATAGATGGGAACCCTCTAGAGTACGGGCCATGTTGGTCGGGGCTCGGCTAGCTGGTTGAATAGATATATATATAGATGGGAACCCTCTAGAGTACGGGCCATGTTGGTCGGGGCTCGGCTAGCGGGTTGAATAGATATATATAGATGGGAACCCTCTAGAGTACGGGCCATGTTGGTCGGGGCTCGGCTAGCGGGTTGAATAGATATATATAGATGGGAACCCTCTAGAGTACGGGCCATGTTGGTCGGGGCTCCGCTAGCGGGTTGAACCCTCTAGAGTACGGGCCATGTTGGTCGGGGCTCGGCTAGCGGGTTGAACCCTCTAAAGTACGGGCCATGTTGGTCGGGGCTCGGCTAGCGGGTTGAACCCTCTAGAGTACGGGCCATGTTGGTCGGGGCTCCGCTAGCGGGTTGAATAGATATATAGATGGGAACCCTCTAGAGTACGGGCCATGTTGGTCGGGGCTCGGCTAGCGGGTTGAACCCTCTAGAGTACGGGCCATGTTGGTCGGGGCTCCGCTAGCGGGTTGAATAGATATATAGATGGGAACCCTCTAGAGTACGGGCCATGTTGGTCGGGGCTCGGCTAGCGGGTTGAATAGATATATATAGATGGGAACCCTCTAGAGTACGGGCCATGTTGGTCGGGGCTCGGCTAGCGGGTTGAACCCTCTAGAGTATGGGCCATGTTGGTCGGGGCACGGCTAGCGGGTTGAATAAATATATATAGATGGGAACCCTCTAGAGTACGGGCCATGTTGGTCGGGGCTCGGCTAGCGGGTTGAATAGATATATATAGATGGGAACCCTCTAGAGTACGGGCCATGTTGGTCGGGGCTCCGCTAGTGGGTTGAATAAATATATATAGATGGGAACCCTCTAGAGTACGGGCCATGTTGGTCGGGGCATGGCTAGCGGGTTGAACCCTCTCGAGTACGGGCCATGTTGGTCGGGGCTCGGCTAGCGGGTTGAATAGATATATATAGATGGGAACCCTCTAGAGTACGGGCCATGTTGGTCGGGGCTCGGCTAGCGGGTTGAATAAATATATATAGATGGGAACCCTCTAGAGTACGGGCCATGTTGGTCGGGGCTCGGCTAGTGGGTTGAATAAATATATATAGATGGGAACCCTCTAGAGTACGGGCCATGTTGGTCGGGGCTCCGCTAGCGGGTTGAACCCTCTAGAGTACGGGCCATGTTGGTCGGGGCTCGGCTAGCGGGTTGAACCCTCTAGAGTATGGGCCATGTTGGTCGGGGCTCGGCTAGCGGGTTGAACCCTCTAGAGTATGGGCCATGTTGGTCGGGGCTCGGCTAGCGGGTTGAACCCTCTAGAGTACGGGCCATGTTGGTCGGGGCTCGGCTAGCGGGTTGAACCCTCTAGAGTATGGGCCATGTTGGTCGGGGCTCGGCTAGCGGGTTGAACCCTCTAGAGTATGGGCCATGTTGGTCGGGGCTCGGCTAGCGGGTTGAACCCTCTAGAGTACGGGCCATGTTGGTCGGGGCTCGGCTAGCGGGTTGAATAGATATATATAGATGGGAACCCTCTAGAGTATGGGCCATGTTGGTCGGGGCTCGGCTAGCGGGTTGAATAGATATATATAGATGGGAACCCTCTAGAGTACGGGCCATGTTGGTCGGGGCTCGGCTAGCGGGTTGAATAGATATATATAGATGGGAACCCTCTAGAGTACGGGCCATGTTGGTCGGGGCTGATAGCGGGTTGAACCCTCTAGAGTACGGGCCATGTTGGTCGGGGCTCGGCTAGCGGGTTGAACCCTCTAGAGTACGGGCCATGTTGGTCGGGGCACGGCTAGCGGGTTGAATAGATATATATAGATGGGAACCCTCTAGAGTACGGGCCATGTTGGTCGGGGCTCGGCTAGCGGGTTGAACCTTATTCTAGAGTATGGGCCATGTTGGTCGGGGCTCGGCTAGCGGGTTGAATAGATATATAGATGGGAACCCTCTAGAGTACGGGCCATGTTGGTCGGGGCTCGGCTAGCGGGTTGAACCCTCTAGAGTACGGGCCATGTTGGTCGGGGCTCGGCTAGCGGGTTGAATAGATATATATAGATGGGAACCCTCTAGAGTACGGGCCATGTTGGTCGGGGCTCGGCTAGCGGGTTGAATATATATATATAGATGGGAACCCTCTAGAGTACGGGCCATGTTGGTCGGGGCTCGGCTAGCGGGTTGAATAGATATATATAGATGGGAACCCTCTAGAGTACGGGCCATGTTGGTCGGGGCTCGGCTAGCGGGTTGAATAGATATATATAGATGGGAACCCTCTAGAGTACGGGCCATGTTGGTCGGGGCTGATAGCGGGTTGAACCCTCTAGAGTACGGGCCATGTTGGTCGGGGCTCGGCTAGCGGGTTGAATAGATATATATAGATGGGAACCCTCTAGAGTACGGGCCATGTTGGTCGGGGCTCGGCTAGCGGGTTGAATAGATATATATAGATGGGAACCCTCTAGAGTACGGGCCATGTTGGTCGGGGCTCGGCTAGCGGGTTGAATAGATATATATAGATGGGAACCCTCTAGAGTACGGGCCATGTTGGTCGGGGCTCGGCTAGCGGGTTGAACCCTCTAGAGTACGGGCCATGTTGGTCGGGGCACGGCTAGCGGGTTGAATAGATATATATAGATGGGAACCCTCTAGAGTACGGGCCATGTTGGTCGGGGCTGGCTAGCGGGTTGAATAGATATATATATAGATGGGAACCCTCTAGAGTACGGGCCATGTTGGTCGGGGCTCGGCTAGCGGGTTGAATAGATATATATAGATGGGAACCCTCTAGAGTACGGGCCATGTTGGTCGGGGCTGGCTAGCGGGTTGAATAGAATATATATAGATGGGAACCCTCTAGAGTACGGGCCATGTTGGTCGGGGCTCGGCTAGCGGGTTGAACCCTCTAGAGTACGGGCCATGTTGGTCGGGGCTCGGCTAGCGGGTTGAATAGATATATATAGATGGGAACCCTCTAGAGTACGGGCCATGTTGGTCGGGGCTCGGCTAGCGGGTTGAATAGATATATATAGATGGGAACCCTCTAGAGTACGGGCCATGTTGGTCGGGGCTCGGCTAGCGGGTTGAACCTTATTCTAGAGTATGGGCCATGTTGGTCGGGGCTCGGCTAGCGGGTTGAATAGATATATAGATGGGAACCCTCTAGAGTACGGGCCATGTTGGTCGGGGCTCGGCTAGCGGGTTGAACCCTCTAGAGTACGGGCCATGTTGGTCGGGGCTGATAGCGGGTTGAACCCTCTAGAGTATGGGCCATGTTGGTCGGGGCTCGGCTAGCGGGTTGAACCCTCTAGAGTACGGGCCATGTTGGTCGGGGCTCGGCTAGCGGGTTGAATAGATATATATAGATGGGAACCCTCTAGAGTACGGGCCATGTTGGTCGGGGCTCGGCTAGCGGGTTGAATAGATATATATAGATGGGAACCCTCTAGAGTACGGGCCATGTTGGTCGGGGCTCGGCTAGCGGGTTGAATAGATATATATAGATGGGAACCCTCTAGAGTACGGGCCATGTTGGTCGGGGCTGATAGCGGGTTGAACCCTCTAGAGTACGGGCCATGTTGGTCGGGGCTCGGCTAGCGGGTTGAACCCTCTAGAGTACGGGCCATGTTGGTCGGGGCTCGGCTAGCGGGTTGAATAGATATATATAGATGGGAACCCTCTAGAGTACGGGCCATGTTGGTCGGGGCTCGGCTAGCGGGTTGAACCTTATTCTAGAGTATGGGCCATGTTGGTCGGGGCTCGGCTAGCGGGTTGAATAGATATATATAGATGGGAACCCTCTAGAGTACGGGCCATGTTGGTCGGGGCTCGGCTAGCGGGTTGAATAGATATATATAGATGGGAACCCTCTAGAGTACGGGCCATGTTGGTCGGGGCTCGGCTAGCGGGTTGAATATATATATATAGATGGGAACCCTCTAGAGTACGGGCCATGTTGGTCGGGGCTCGGCTAGCGGGTTGAACCTATCTAGAGTATGGGCCATGTTGGTCGGGGCTCGGCTAGCGGGTTGAATAGATATATAGATGGGAACCCTCTAGAGTACGGGCCATGTTGGTCGGGGCTCGGCTAGCGGGTTGAACCCTCTAGAGTACGGGCCATGTTGGTCGGGGCTCGGCTAGCGGGTTGAATAGATATATATAGATGGGAACCCTCTAGAGTACGGGCCATGTTGGTCGGGGCTCGGCTAGCGGGTTGAATAGATATATATAGATGGGAACCCTCTAGAGTACGGGCCATGTTGGTCGGGGCTCGGCTAGCGGGTTGAACCCTCTAGAGTATGGGCCATGTTGGTCGGGGCACGGCTAGCGGGTTGAATAGATATATATAGATGGGAACCCTCTAGAGTACGGGCCATGTTGGTCGGGGCTCGGCTAGCGGGTTGAACCCTCTCGAGTATGGGCCATGTTGGTCGGGGCTCGGCTAGCGGGTTGAATAGATATATATAGATGGGAACCCTCTAGAGTACGGGCCATGTTGGTCGGGGCTCGGCTAGCGGGTTGAACCCTCTAGAGTATGGGCCATGTTGGTCGGGGCTCGGCTAGCGGGTTGAATAGATATATATAGATGGGAACCCTCTAGAGTACGGGCCATGTTGGTCGGGGCTCGGCTAGCGGGTTGAATAGATATATATAGATGGGAACCCTCTAGAGTACGGGCCATGTTGGTCGGGGCTCGGCTAGCGGGTTGAACCCTCTCGAGTATGGGCCATGTTGGTCGGGGCACGGCTAGCGGGTTGAATAGATATATATAGATGGGAACCCTCTAGAGTACGGGCCATGTTGGTCGGGGCTCGGCTAGCGGGTTGAACCCTCTAGAGTACGGGCCATGTTGGTCGGGGCTCGGCTAGCGGGTTGAATAGATATATATAGATGGGAACCCTCTAGAGTACGGGCCATGTTGGTCGGGGCTCGGCTAGCGGGTTGAACCCTCTAGAGTATGGGCCATGTTGGTCGGGGCTCGGCTAGCGGGTTGAATAGATATATATAGATGGGAACCCTCTAGAGTACGGGCCATGTTGGTCGGGGCTCGGCTAGCGGGTTGAATATATATATATAGATGGGAACCCTCTAGAGTACGGGCCATGTTGGTCGGGGCTCGGCTAGCGGGTTGAATAGATAATATAGATGGGAACCCTCTAGAGTACGGGCCATGTTGGTCGGGGCTCGGCTAGCGGGTTGAACCCTCTAGAGTACGGGCCATGTTGGTCGGGGCTCGGCTAGCGGGTTGAATAGATATATATAGATGGGAACCCTCTAGAGTACGGGCCATGTTGGTCGGGGCACGGCTAGCGGGTTGAATAGATATATATAGATGGGAACCCTCTAGAGTATGGTATCCACTTTAAGTTGACAGTAGTGAAATACCGACCGGTGTAGGTTGTACGCGTCATTGCGTTGCTGGGCTGAAGGCTGGATGTATATGTTTGGCCAAAGGCCGATGGAAAACAACAGAGTTAGTTGTCAGTATTGATAATCACAGCAATTGATAATAGCACAGTCTTAATATAATAATATGTAATACAAACAGTAACGGTAACGACGGTCAAAAACTATTCCAGTCTCACAACCGTAAGGGAATAAACTAACTAATAATCAGTAATTACAAGGGTTATATCATTGACACATATTGCTTTTAGCCCTACACTACTGGGCGGCCTTAATATCCAATGGATGCGCTCTTGTCCTCCCCAATGTGCTTTCCTTCCCACTATTGGCTTATATATTAATTGTCACCTCACCACTCCCTGTTGGCGTTACCCCTTGGTGCTAGCCTCGCTAGCTTGTTTCTCCCTCTGAGGTGGTTTGACCTCCCCCCCAGTTGGTTATGAGGTGAGATTATTATTGGTAATCTCACATCGCCAACTATATTGGTTAAATGCCACTTGTCCCATTTTCGGTGGGTAATGCACGGAATTGACAGTACGTTTCAATAGATTGTTTCACAATGTTTCAGTATCCAACGTGCTGCATGAAAGTCTCTTAAACGTTTCATCAATAGATTATTTCAGTATCCAACATGCTGCATGAAGGTCTCTTAAACGTTTCAATAGATTGTTTCAGTATCCAAATCCAATATGCTGCATGAAGGTCTCTTAAACGTTTCACCAGATTGTTCTCTCTTACACATTTCAACGAATTGTTTCAGTATCCCATATACTGCATACTGGGCGAAGGTATCTTAAATGTTTCAATAGATTGTTACAAGGTATCCCACCCCCACATGTTGCATGAAGGTCTCTTAAATGTTTCAACGGATTGTTTCAGTATCTCACATACTGCGCGAAGGTCTCTCAAACGTTTCAATAGATTTTTTCAGTATCCAACGTACTGCATGAAGGTCTGTATCTTAAACGTTTCAACAGATTGTTGACTCTTGGACATTTCAACGGATTGTTTCAGTATCTCACATACTGCGCGAAGGTATCTTAACGTTTCAACAGATTGTTTCAGTATCCAATGTGCTGCATGAAGGTATCTTAAACGTTTCAATAGATTGTTTCAGTATCCAATGTGCTGCATGAAGGTCTCTTACGTTTCAATAGATTGTTTCAGTATCCAACTTGCTGCATGAAGGTATCTTAAACGTTTCAATAGATTGTTTCGGTATCCAAAGTGCTGCACAATGGTATCTCTTAAACGTTTCAATAGATTGTTTCAGTATCCAACGTGCTGCATGAAGGTCTCTTACGTTTCAATAGATTGTTTCAGTATCCAACTTGCTGCATGAAGGTCTCTTTACGTTTCATCAATAGATAGTTTCAGTATCCAACATGCTGCAACTGCATGAAGGTCTCTTAAACGTTTCAATAGATTGTTTCAGTATCCAAATCCAATGTGCTGCATGAAGGTCTCTTAAACGTTTCACCAGATTGTTCTCTCTTACACATTTCAACGAATTGTTTCAGTATCCCATATACTGCGCAAAGGTACAGTATCTTAAATGTTTCAATAGATTGTTACAGTGTACTCCACATGCTGCATGAAGGTATCTTAAACGTTTCAATAGATTGTTTCAGTATCCAAGATGTGCTGCACAATGGTATCTTAAACATTTTAACAGATTGTTACGGTACCCAGGTACCCCACGTACGTGCTGCATGAAGGTCTCTTAAAAGTTTCAACTGATTGTTTCAGTATCTCACATACTGCGCGAAGGTCTCTTAAAACGTTTAAATGGATTGATTCAGTATCAAACGTGCTGCACGAAGTCTTCTAAACATGTTCAATTACCGGCACAACAGATTATTCAGTGTCATGCGCGAATCTGCGAATGCCAGAATGCATTACCATTGTCATCCTGGTTTCCTTTTCTTCACGTTTTTTTTAGGTGGATTTAGTTGGTTAGCAGTGCAGACTTCACTTCACATTCTAATAATATTTATTGACATTCTAGTTTTCCAAATATACTGTAGTTTTCCATAGTAGAGTAGAATATACAGTAGTAAATGACAGTTATGTACATTGACATATCCCGGTCGGGATATATTACCTTATAAGGGTATATTCCGGTCGGGATATATTTATATATCCCGATCGGGATAGGGGACCCTACTGTTATACACCTTCGGATACTATTAATTATTATATCATAAAAGAAAGAAAAGCTGTTTGAAATTCATCTATATAATTCCCTAATCCCGGCCAAGGGCAGCAGGGAATGGAACGTAATACAGTTTGTTCATTATGATGAGGCAAGTCAGTGATAATTAATATAGTTATTATGGTAAAAAAGATAATAGATCAATTATTGAGTATAGCAGTATTGTACAGTATGTAGATCATGCAATTCCTTTATGAACAGTGATCGCAGACAAATTCTGCATCGTAATCGAAATTAACTGGTAGGCAGCTGGTGCATGACCAATATTTATCGCACACATCGCACACCAACCCAAATCTTCTGATTTTTTTTTGTATCACTGGCCCATTTTTTTTTACACTTGCAGCAGATATTCTCATCCTCATCTTTCTGATCAGTAGGAACATCAACACAAGGGACAACAGCAACCTTGCGTTGAACTGCCTTTACTTTCTTCGTTATAGAAGATTATAAAGTACGCCATAATACGGTAACTATATTAATTATCACTGACTTGCCTCATCATAATGAACATACTGTGTTACGTTCCATTCCCTGCTGCCCTTGGCCGGGATTAGGGAATTATATAGATGAATTTCAAACAGCTTTTCTTTCTATTATGATATAATAATTAATAGTACTGTATCAGAAGGTATATAACTCATTGGGTATTGAAATTAGTCAATAATATGTTAAAATTATTTACCTTTGTTTGTTACACATAAAATATCTGACAAGTGGGTGGTGAAAAAAACAGCCTTTATTGTGTCTAAAACATTTAAACGATTCAACCGATTGTTTCAGAATCCAATATGCTGCACAAAGGTCTCTTAAACGTTTCAACGGATTGTTTCAGTACAGCAGTATCCCATACACCATATACTGCGCGAAGGTATCTTGAATATTTCAATAGATTTGTTACAGTACCTACCCCACGCAGCCACGTGCTGTATGAAGGTCTCTTAAACGTTTCAATAGATTGTTTCAGTAGCCTATCCAACTATTCCAACATGCTGCTCACGATAGCCTCTTAAACAGTTAAACGTTAAACAGATTGTTACAGTACCCCACGTACGCTGGTACGTGCAGCATGAACAGATGAAGGTCTCTTAAACGTTTCAACGGATTTGTTTCAGAATCTCACATACTGCGCGAAGGCCTCACGCTCACAGTCTCAAACGTTTCAATGGATTGATTCAGTATCCAACATGCTGCCCGAAGTCTTCTGAACAGATTCAATTAACGGCAGACCGGTACAACAGAATATCAGGATTATTCAGTGTCATGCAGTCATGCACGAATCTGTACAGTAAATGCATTACCATTGTCATTTCACTGGTTTCGTTTTCTTCACGTTTTTTTTTAGGTGGTTTGAGTTATGGTTTGCAGTGCAGACCACACTTCACATTCTGATAATATTTATTGACATTCTAGTTTTCGAAATATACTGTCAGACTGTAGTTTTACATAGAACAGTATAATATACAGTAGTAAATATAAATGACAGTAGGCCTATACACAATGTACAGTACATTGACATATCCAATGTATCCCGATCGGGATATATTACCGGTACCTTATAAGTGTATATCCCGATCGGGATAGGCAGATAGGCAGATAGGGAACCCTACTGACGTAAGAGACCTTCATGCAGCACGTTGGATACTGAAACAATCTATTGAAACGTTTAAGAGACCTTTGGCTGTTTGGGCGCAGTATGTGAGATACTGAAACAATCTGTTGAAACGTTTAAGAGACCTTCGCGCTGTACTGCTGTCAGGCTGTAGCCTATATGGGATACGGTACTGTCAGACTGTAACAAACTGTTGAAATTTCATAGTAGGGCTACGTACTGACGTAGGCTGGTACCATGGCCTACTATATATACGGCCTAACAAGCTACTGCGGCCTCTTAAAAAAAGAGGCCATTCATTTCAACAGTACAGTACAGTACAGCAGTCAGGCAGTAGCCTATTGAGGTGGCAGTCTGTACTGCAGTTTGCAGTTGGCTTATACTGATCTGTTCGTACATAACACAGTCTGACAGTACAGTCGTGACAGTCGTGATTTTAGATTGTGCTGAACTGTGTAATGTGCTAGGCCTATAATAATTATTATTGACCAAATAAATAATTAACACGTAATACAAGTAATAATTAGCAACATTTATTTATTTTAACCGGTATTTCAAATTCAAAAATACCCACACATAAAACGAATCTCTATACATACACCGACTTATAAGAGTTTGAAAAAATCACGTAATAGCCATCAAGCGGTGGTCCATGGAACTGGTGTGTCCATATTTATGTCTGTCTTTACAGGTGTTGTCCTATTCTACTTAAACTCCATATTTTTCACGACAAGGCTTAACACTAATATGTAGTGCTTTTATGCTAAAATTGCTGTCTTTGTGGCTCGCTCCACAATCGCTGATACTCATAACAGTACTTGTATGCTCAGATTGCCACCTGCATGGCTCGCACCACATCGCGGGATATGAATAATATTGTTACTGTATTCAAATAAGGACAATAATTAATAATGCTGCGAATGTAAGTAATGGCCTCTTTTTTTTAAGAGGCCGCAGTAGCTTGTTAGGCCGTATATATAGTAGGCCATGCTGGTACTACCTGGTAGGCAGATACCGGTACTACACACTAAACTGCAGTATTCCCTGTCTGTCTGTTTGTAGTCCAGTAGTCTGGTTCTGGCTGTCTGGCAGTCTGGTAGTAGTGACACACACCCTCTAGCCTCTACCCAGCTGCCCTCCTAATCCAGTAATGGTACACTTACATGACTTATACATTATACAAAAAAATACAATCATCTCATCTCTCATGATTAGCCTACCACAATATATCCCGATCGGGATATTTACAAAATATATGATATTCACTCTGCAATATCTTTTGAAAGCCCTAACACCACTTTGCGGGGCACAAACGAATATAACCCATTTTTTCTGATCTATCTGCTGGATGCAGGTATGTTAAAAGAACAATTTTTTAAAAACTGATTTGTTCTTTGATATAAAAGACCATAAAAGAACATTAAAAGACCATAAACTGATAAAAGAACATAAAAGAACATTTATAATGTATTTAGTAGGCCTATAAAGCTGTAAAGTGTCAGAGTGTTACCAGTTACAGTATTTGACTGTTTGGTGTTCTTCACTTCCATCCAACCCTTGCACCTTGTCTGTACAGCTATATTGGAACAAAATAAACCCATGAGGAGTATGAGGCGTTCCACGTAGAACAGTAGAGTATGGGGCGTTTCTCACTCATATCCAACGCTTGTCTAATGGAACATAATAAGCCCACGTAGAGCAGTAGAGCATGGGGCGTTCCTCACTCCCACGCCCACCCAACCCTGTCTGCTAAAGGAACAAAATAAGCCCACGTAGAGCAGTATAGTATGGGGTGGGGGCATTCCTCACTCCCCTCCACCTCCAACCCTTCTGCCCTTGTCTAATGGAGCAAAATAAGCCCACGTAGAGTAGGCCTACCGGTTGTGGCGTTCCTCACTCGTCACTCCATATCAGCATATTGACAATCAAATAATCAGATAATTGTTGTTTCTAGAGTTAGGCTACACTACATGCCTGGGGATGGTTAGAGTAGATTTTCTCACTACTTTTGCAGTTTCCTTTTCTTAGTCTGTTAGTAATTCCATAGGCTGATAGGGGCCTAATCAGCTAATAACAGAACAATTCGCTAAAAATATGGAATTGTTCTTTTATTATAAAAGAACATAAAAGAAAAGAACAATAAAAGAACACTTAACATCCCTGGCTGCGGCTGGATGGCACCATTTGGGTCGCTTTTTTATAGTTTAGGTCGCTTTATGGAAAGGTTGAATATATCCCGATCGGGATATGTAAATATCCCGATCCAGCGATCGGGATATATTCATATATCCCGATCGGGATAGGGAACCCTACTGTATAACTCATTGGGTATTGAAATTAGTCAATAATATGTTAAAATTATTTACCTTCAGACGCTTGCAGTGATGTTCCGAAGTATAGCAATTTTGGAAAGTTTCAATTTTCCAGATGATGGTATGGAAGTCTGACTTGCTGGTGGTACATGAAAATTGTACCACAGAACCCCCCTTTGGCAGTTTGGTATATCTAACTATTTACTAAATGTTTTGACTAAGCAGACCACTCTAATTCAAGCCTCAAAAAGACAAAATTTGTCGAAAAGTCCAATCTTTGGCCACATAGAAAAGTTGGTCTGACATGTGGATGGTATTTATTCATGGTTTTAATGTGTATGAGACCTGTATATGTGTACAATAAACATGCAATAGACTGCAATATCTCGAAAACCAGAAAACCAATACACCATCATCAGAAATATTTCATCAGGTGTCATTTTATACCATTTCCGACCATATATCCAAAAATAAACGAAATCGATGACCCCCATGCCACCGCGATTTGTCGAATTTGGATGGAATTACCCTACCGTAGTTACTGGACTGTTTTTTTACATTTTACTTATTATTTTGTTTAAACACTTAAGTAATTTACTTATTATTATTTTGGTCTTTGTTTTACTTAACAGTTTGGTGCGAGTCATTTTGAATTTCTCGTTTATTATTGTTGAATTTACTATTAAATTACTTTTAATTTATTGCCGATAAATTAATATATTGCTGTTAGCAGGGATCGTATGGTACTACCGCTACCGCTACCTCAAATTCCGCGCTTTTTGCTGTCGCAACTACCGCTACAGCGGTAAATACCGCTACCGCAAAGCCATAGGCCTACCGTTCTGCCGTTACCGCTACCGCAAAATTTTGCATATTTTATTTATTTATTGCACAAACACACTCTCACACACTTAGCTTTTGTAATATAGATATATATATACTCCCATGGTTCTGTCAGTCTGTAGTTGGCCGGGCTGTAGTTTTATATTTGATAACTTCATTCAGTCATTACTTTTACAGTAGCATTTTATATAATTAGAATCAGATACTTTAAATTCAACTTAAGAAACATATAAAGTTTTATAGCTGCGCATTTGATTTATTGATCATATTTTGTTGTTCTAAATATCTGCCAGTCTCATTGGCGTGATATAGGTCTATAATTATTCGTCGAATAAATGATGGCAAGGATTTCTACTTCCATTGTCCCCTGTTGTAACTTTCATCGACAAGGTCACCATCATTCTCACAGCGCTAACGGAGCCATAAATTCGTCACAATTACTGTACCGGTACCTGTTGCTATGTTTACTTATATTACCGACTGCAATGGGTATAGAAGACGACCCGCCATCAATGTTGGTCACATTTACTCTCCATCCCACCGACGTGACTATCGAGGAAGGGAGATTATTTGCGCTCGAGTGCGGGGTGAGTTTTATATTAGAATCAGACTCAACGAACTCTAATCGCGTACTCACTTTCGACTGGATTCATTACGCCACTATCGACGATCCGAGGGGTTCTTCCCGTCACTCAGACACAGTGGAGGCCCACAGTGGCTCGATATACTCGAGCACCTTCAGCGTGAATAACGCTCGTCGAGGGGTCGACGATGGTTACTACGAGTGTCGAGTATCGCACAACGACTTCACGCAGCGCTACAGGACCTGGAAGATGAAGTCGAACTTCGGACGAGTTATAGTCGCCTACGCGAACTGGGGCGGCCTTTCCAGCGGCAGCAGATTCAACGTAAATAAAGGCGACTTTACCGTGTTGAGTTGCCCCCAAAATATCGACTCACAGCCGGCCGAATCGGTAAAGGTGGAGTGGGTGGACGTAACCGTCTGGGATAACGAGCATCTAATCGTTGACTCGAAGGATCGTTTCGTTACAGTCGACCACAAACTCGTCGTTCTCAACGTCCAGTCGGACCTCCAGTTCCGTTGTCGGCTCTCCAACACCGCCATCCCGGGGTCCATCGCCGACGGTAATCAAGTCTTTATAACCGTTGGGACGGCGCAATCTTCCTCCTTCCAAGCGCGACAGGTCTACTCACCGCAGGACCTTGTCTACGTGTCGCGAGGTGGAGGTACGTCTCGGGCGGAGTTCAACTGCGTCGTCGAGAGGCGATCAAACCCGGTCTCCGTGACCTGGTCCCTCAACGGGGAGCGTCTCACCAGTGGGAACGCCGTGGACATCAGCAGCAGCTATGGATGGAGGCTGCGCGTTCTCTACTCGCTCACGGGGACCTACTCGTGCGAGGGGGATGGACTCTCGACCAGCGCCCAACTTACCGTAGAGAGTCCCCCCAGTGTGAGCGTCCACCCTCCCGCTAACGTGGTCGTAAGTCAGAGCGACACCGTAGAGCTGAACTGTAGATTCACCGGAGTACCACAAGCGAGCATAGATTGGTACTACAACACCGCTAAACAGCAGTCGACTACCTACACCCAGGTATCAGGCGGTCGTATCGTTATCAGCAACATCGACCAACAGCGGCAGTTCGGTGTCTACCAGTGTTTCGGTTGGAACGAGCACGGTATCTCCAGCGCGTCTACCATGGTCGAGATCCTCTCGGAGCCTCCCAGAATCGTTGGAGACGAGCCTCGAAACGTGTCCGCCGTGATGGGCTACCCGCTGTTGCTGAACTGCCGCGCCGAAGGTAAGCCGGATCCCGATATGGTGTGGATCAACGGGAACCTAGAGATCTCTACCACCATGGGCCGCTACCGCATCACCGGATCCGGTAAGGAGAACTCCACCTTGTTTATAACTTCGGTGGATCGAACTGATAACAACACGTGGTCCTGTCGGGCGAGTAGCGGCGTGCAGCAGTACTACGAGACGGATTCCCGGGTGTTTAATGTCCACGTTATCGAGCAGACTGAGGTTGTGGTCGAGAGGACGTTAAAGGCGATTATAGGCGACTCTACGACGTTGTGGTGTAACGTTACTACCGGGGTGGGGGTGGAGGTCGACGTTATCTGGAAGCACAGAGAGCGGTCTGGGAGCGAGGAGTGGACCGATCAATACATACGTATCCGTGTGGCTGGCGAAATTGAGGTTAGTAACAGGGGAATGAATGTGCATTTAGCGTTAGTTAGTATGGCTTAATACTGTAATAGATATTATACATCATATATCAAACTCGAACCGCCACTGGTCTGACATACCGGTACTGACAACTTTCCGCAGCCTTCAAAAAACCGAACTCTTCAATAGGGCTTTTCAAATCTAAACTAAACTTTGTGACACAATCTATGGAATTTAACAGCGCTTTAGAACCGACGCGGATTAAGCGCGCTATAAGTGCATGATTTATTATTATTATTATTACATGCAACCCATATCCGCAAAGTTGTCGTGTTGTCATCCAACCTTCGTTTAATTCCGCTTACTCTTCGGTTTTGTAACTAACTGTCAGTATATTACCGGTATATAATTAATAATTATTTACATTTTATCCATCTCCAAGGTGCAAGTTAAATAATAAACTAAGGTGTGGCCAATCGCCCAAAATAATGTTAATTAATGAAAATAATAAAATGTATGTAGGTAAATAAAGCGTTATATTTTCTCCCTTTAGGAGTGGACTCCGGACTCTAGGTTTAGCCTCTACTCCGACGGGACTTCACTGCACATCCAGGGTCTCCGTGCCGACGACAAAGGCGAATGGGCGTGCAACATAACCAGCCGGGTAATCTCCACGGGGGACAACGCTGGCTTCAGTCAGGAGGAGTTCTCGGTGGTAGTAATCGAGGTCCCCAGAGCCCCGGCCCATCTCGCCTACGAGTTCGTCACGCTGAACCACGCGGTCCTGCTGCGTTGGGGGCGACCCTGGGATGGGAACTCGCCGCTCACGGAGTACAATATATCGCTGAGTCAGAAGGAGGCCTTGGGTGCCCCGCAGTGGGAGTTGTACAAGACGAACGTGGACACGAGGTCCGACGTGGTGGAGCAGTTGGTGGAGAACCTGCGGCCCTCGTACGAGTACAGGTTCCGGGTAACCGCCGGCAACCATTACGGCGTCAGCGAACCGGCGACCACTGAGTGGTTCGTGCTGCCGGAACAGGCGCCCTCCCAGGCCCCCAGACTGACCGCGGTCATCCCGCAGACCAACCGGAGCATCCTAGTCCGCTGGGAGGCGCCGCCTATAGAGTTCCAGAACGGGATCCTTCGAGGATACGTTCTTCACTACAGAGTTGGTTCTGCCGGGAGCTCCTCTCTCGGAGGAGTAACCAAGAACATCACAGATATCGTTAATCTCTTCTACAACATCACCGAGTTGGGTATCTACACGGAGTACGCGATTAAAGTGGCGGCCTACAACGATATGGGCGTCGGTAACTTTAGCGAAGAGCTGAACGCGACGACTAAAGAAGGGATCCCCAACGCGGCTCCCGTCATCCTAAACGTAACCTCGGAGAACGCGACGACATTGCGGGTGTTTTACGAGGAAGTCAACCCGCAGGATCTCAGGGGGAAGTTGCTCAACTACAAACTCCGGGCCCATCCGTTGTTCGACGGACACGATGATCACACCAACATTCTCGAGGAGATCATCTACAGAGACGTTGACACCACTATAGATCGGGTTGTTTACATGTTGGGGTTAATTCCCTACACCATATACAATATAACAATGATTGCTGTCACCGGTTAGTTGTTTATCATTGTACTGTTAAGCATTAAAGTAAATTTATTAGTAAAGGAATAGGCCTATATAACGCGAGCGCAGAGAGCGGAATCTTTTTAAGCAATCTGCTACTGTAGGAAAACGCTTTAATACTAAAAAATAAATAAACTTTTATTAGCTGGGGGGGGGGGGGGGGGGGGTGGGGGGTGGTGCAATCCTCCACCCCCTCGTCCCGTACGCATATAGAATTCCCAAACTACCAATGCGTTCAGTTTCACCTTCAATAGGCCCTACTAAATAATAAACCGTAAAATATTTAAAATTCCAATAATAATTATATTTGTTTTACCAGGGGCGGGTGAAGGTCCGCACAGCGCTCCGTTTGTAGCTAAAACTATAGACGACGTCCCAGGGCATGTCTCTAACTTCGAGTTCAGTAACATCCAGGACACCTCCCTCACGGTTAAATGGGATGTTCCCACCCATCCCAACGGAGTCGTAATCGCCTATCTGCTCACCTGGATGCGAATAAACCACACGGAGACGCTACGTAACCAAACATTTACGGGTAACACCAGCGTTTCTTACAGAATCGAAGGACTCAATAAATCCATGGAGTATAATATCAGCGCTATTGCGCGGACACGCATTGGTCTGGGGGTGGCGACCTCGGAAGTTATCCGTTCCGGGGATAAACCGGTCCTCCCTCAGCCCCCGACCAATCTCGTGGTTGAGTCCGTCACAGAGCGCACTGCCGTCATCGTATTCAACAGCGGCTACCAGGAGTCGCTAATCTATACGTGGAAGGTGGAGGCCTTGATAGACGGAGGTCCGGAACCGGTGGAGGTCCATCTCGAGACAAATAAACCGGACGCCCGGAAGATAGTGGTGACCGGGTTGACTCCCTGGACCAAGTACAAGTTCCGGATCACGGCGAAGAACTCCGCCGGGAGTAGTCCGCCCTCGGAGTACACGGAGGAGGTTCGCACCAAGGTTGCGCCGCCCACCGCCCCACCCGGGGACCTGTTGGTGCGCAGCAGCAGGTCCGACACGTTGGCCGTGACGTGGATCCCGCTGAAGGAAGTCAACTGGAACGGACGACTCGAAGGCTACCAGATCGACTACCGACTGGTCGGCAACCTCACCTGGACCGAAACAATGTTCCAGGATGAGAACGCCAACAGTTACCTCATCTACGATCTGCTTCCGTTCCATCGGTACGAGGTGCGAGTTAGCGCTTACAACGACATGGGTAACGGGCCGCATAGCGTCGTGAAAGCGGGAACGACGCTGGAGGATAAACCGTCGGCGGGACCCCTTGATGTGCGGGTCATCGCGACGACGCCAACTCGCTTCCGGGTCACGTGGGAGCCCGTCCCGGAGCGGTTCTGGAACGGGGTGATTCTAGGGTATCGGATAGTCGCGCGACCCGAGAGCAATCTAGAGTTCGCGGAAACTGTTAGAACCGGAGATATTATGTTTAATACAACGAAGACGGGAGTTGTCGACGGGTTGGAGAGTTTTACTCGCTACGCTCTTGAGGTCTCGGCGTTTACTCGCATCGGTGACGGTGTTCCCTCCGCTCCTCCCGTGTTCGCGACCACCGAGTCCGATAAACCCGGTCCCCCGAGCGGCGTTTGGTTCTCCGACGTGTCGCTGACCAGCTTCACGGCGAACTGGCAACCCCCGGAGCGCCCCAACGGGGAGATCACCGGCTACTTTGTGGCCTACAGCCCCGAGTCCTCCTCCTGGAGACGGAAGCGACAGACGCAGGCCGAGTCCGGGTTGACCCTAGATGCGGACCAGCGCAGCTACGCGGCGACCGCTCTGCGCCCCGAGGAGACGTACTCCTTCCAGCTGACGGCCCAGACGGACAAGGGGGCGGGACCCGTGGTCGAGGTGAGCGTGTTCACTAGCGACGGTAAACCACTCCCGCGGACTCCCGGCAAGGTGATCGTACACACCTCGGACATCGAGGCCCGGCGGATGCGACTCATCTTCCCGGCCACCGAGATGGATAACGCCCCCGTGCGCAACTATTCCATCGAGGTGCGGGAAGCAGCCGGCGCCTGGAAGCTCCACTCACATTACCAGAACCCGACGCAACGGGACTACACCTTGGAGAAACTCATTCCCTTCACGGATTACCAGATACGGATGAAGGCGAACAACGACTACGGGAGTAGCGGGTACAGTCCCGAGTCGGAACATTACCGGACGTTGGAGGCCCGACCGGAAGGTTCGCCGACTATCACGGACGCCAAGGCGGTCCGGATGAACGAGGTGCGGGTTACCTGGCTGCCGGCCCCACCGGCGCTGGTCTACGGGAGTCTACAGCTGTACAGGATAAAGTACAGTCGGTTGGACTCTACTGGGTTCGTAGGGGAGAAAGAAGTCCTGCCGACTCTAACGGAATGGACTCTGATACTGGAAGAGGAGGCGAAGTCCTATGAATTTCCGAGGTTAGTTAATGGTTAATTACTTGAATGTAACATTGTGTGTGACTGTAAATATGTCAATCGTTTCGGCTGCAGAGTTTAGCCCATGAATCACATAATTTTTCTTTAACGTTTCCTAATAGATACGAGATTACCGTTAGCGCAGTGAATACCATGGGTGAAGGACCCCCGTCCGACCCGGTCACTGTGTACACCGGTAAGGTTGCCCCTATCAACGCACCCGGTAGACCGCGGGTCGTATCGGATGGCGACGCCACCTCGATTACGGTGAGTTGGACACCGCCGGAGGAAACACCGGAGAGCCAAATTAACGAGGCGCGGATGATCGGATACAAACTGGTTTATTGGCTCACCGAGAATATGGCGGATACGGAGAAGCGAATGCCGATAATCGACCCGAATCGGACGTCCGGACGGATCCGGGGTTTGGTACCGTTCTCGGACTACAGCGTGGCCGCGCTCGCCTTTAACATGGCGGGCGACGGGCCATTGAGCGGCTCGGTGCGGTTCATCACGGGGCAGAGCTTCCCGAGCGCGCCGAACAACCTGGAGTGCAGCATGGTGACGGAGACCGCGATGAACGTAACCTGGAACGCCCCCGAGCGGCCAAACGGGGTGATCACTAATTACGCGGTCACCTTCCAGCGGTTGCTAGAGGGCGACCAACTGAGCCGCCAGTCTGTCGAGGTCGACGTAGAAGGCCGCACCTGGAAGTACCTCGGCAACCTGGAACCCAGGGCCTCCTATTACGTCACCGTTAAGGCGTTCACCGTGGTTGGCGGTGGGTTAATCGTCACGCAGAACTGCACGAACACCCCACTGCTCGGGTCCCCGAGCTCACCCACCCAACTCGAGTTGCTAGTGCTCACCTCCGAGTTGGCGCTCACGTGGCGCGCGCCGGCTGACACGGGCGGCTCGGCGCTCACCGGTTATATCATACAGGCCAAGTCGAACGAGAACAACGAGTGGCAGGATCGGTGGACGATTGGCGTAGCCCAGGGGCTGCGGTTTACCGTCGCCAAGGCGGACCTCCACATCGATCGGTTGTACAACTTCGCGGTGGTCGCGGTGAACCGGAACGGACGTAGTTACCCTAGCGACGAGTCGGACGCCATCTACAGACACCCGTCTGGTCTGTTCCGAATGAACGACGTTCCTGGAGTTATCGCGCCCTTCTACCGCCAGTTCTGGTTCCCTATAATCATCTGCCTCTGCGGGGTTATCCTTATAATCATTCTGATCGCGAGTTTGTGTTTCGTAACGCAGCGCCGGAAGGCGAAAGAGACCGCGATGGATAAGTCGATGGTTCGGGCGAACGCGGGTGCGTTGGATCGCGCGCAGTCCGGGGGGTTCGGTTCCGCGACCGAGATGCCGGATCTATCGTCGGCCGCGCGACGTCGACATCGGCCGTCGGCCGCCGCTCGTCCGCCGGTCCCGAACCCCGCCGGCGTCGTCTACTCCGACGATGACGAGGAGTTCGGCACCAAGCCGACCCACTCCCGCACCTCGAGCTCCTCGCTGACGGAGAAACCCTCGGCCTCCGAGACTGAGACCGACTCGCAGGCCGAGTGGGGGGCCGATCTGCCGCGCGGGAAACCGCCTCCCGGCTACCGGCCCAACTACCAGGTCCACCTGCCGCCTTACAGCCGTGACGCTAGGCCGACGCACAAGGCTGCGCGAGGCCCGCATCCCGGCGGTCCGACGAGCTACGACGACCGACGGTACGACAACGACCGTCGGTACATGGACGACGTAGACACTAAACCGAAGTCCCGTCGTAGAGGAACCCCTATAGACCCACAGGCCACTAACGACGGCTACATATACTCAGACGGTAGCGAGACCGAAGCGATCCCAAGGTACTCTAGGAGACCGAGGACCCAGCAGTCACCATCCGCCTTACCTGCCCGGTCCAGGGCCCCCATCGGTAACGATTTCTCTTCCTTTGTATGAAACCCAGCCCGTCTGCTGAGTCCCTACGGAGCGTTGATTGCCACACCGGCAGCTCCGTGATCTATGTGACCATATTTTGGTCTAACAATGAGTTGAACCCGAAGAGTCAAAAAATGGTAAAACATTACCAGGATAATGAATAGTTGAGATTGTGGCAGTGAACTCATTTATTCTACGTGCCAATTAAAATATAGCATGTCAATTTATTTCATTTATTATGACACTTCTAATAATGCGAAGATAATTATAGTTACAGGTTGTGTAGTTAAAGCTCGTTTCCTGTGTAGAAACTGCTGCAGAAACCCTTTCCGTTAATACGTTACAATAAATAAATCCTTTTATACGTAGTTATTGAGTACGTGTGGCTCGGCATGCGGAATACTGCCTTCTATATGAACAAATTATTTAACTAACTGGAAGCCAAATTATATTTTGTTACTATAACTAATATTAGTTTAATTTATTATAATTGCCTAATTTACTAACCTGTTATGTTGTCCTTACTGTGTAATTTAGTTACGCTATGTTCCTAGTATGTGAAACTTACATTTCCGTTCCTAATTTGTTCTCACATTGTAAATTTTTTTTTATAGCGCAAGGACCTAAAATGCATCAAGTAGCGATAATATAGAGCGGTCATGTCAATTGGACCAGAGATTTCAGAATAACATCAATACCAATTGATATGTTAGGCACGGCGTAATACTTTAGCAATAAAAGATACAATTATTAGCAACGTAAGAAAGGCAACCACCACAGGATTACCGATTGTGCCATCGCTTGGTTTGCTAACCCACCAATAACAGTTTCAGTTACTGAAAGCTTTTCTATATTTTTATCCTTTAATTGCGAATTTAAATAATATTTTGCGTAATTAAGGATACTATGTTTAAATTACTAGTTAGTGTTTGTATGGCAGTATTTAATTAGCTGGATATTTTGTAAATAATTTGTGATAAGGAATCTATTTCTAATATAAATGGGAGCTTTTATTTATAATAAATAATTACCTGATTCGTTTAAAAATCGTTTATTGTGTAGATCAGTCATGTGCGGGTGTAATTCTGCTTTCAATTGTAAGATTAGAATTGTTTGATTGCCTTATTTTGCTATTAATCGATCAATCAAAGTTATTTTTATTTTCGATTTCATTTTTTAATTTCATGTAGATATAATCCGTTCGTTAATTGTTTGTTTAAATTGTTTCCTTTACATCATTGGGTCTAACTTGCAGATCGGGACACATTTTGTTGAATGTGTTACTAATATTATATGAGGTAAAATTGTGTTGGAACGATGGGCCACCCCTTGTTGTTAGCAGTTGTCAGCTGATAGTGTTCACATTTCATTTTATTTAACAGTATTTCAGTATGGTGCTCCATTAGCACTGACCCCACGGTACCCTATCCATTTAATGTTATGCAATTTGTAATCTTTGATTTACTTACAGTAAGTTTTTTAATTTGATATTGGATGATTAAGATTTCTGTTGATTATAGCCATTGGTATATTTAAATTATTTGTAATGGAAGGATATTATTACGTTTATTACACAGCTCAGCAAATAATTATCTCTTTACTCACGATGTATATCACTTAGATTGATTGGACTTTGGCACTTCCCCCCAAATCGCACACCATTAGTTCCCATGGCCCACTGCATTATATGTGGGAGTTTATATCGTCAGTTTATAAACAAACACCTCGGTGTTACATAATGTTCCCAATCGGATACTAACTAACACTATCGTATAGAGAAGGTGGGACAGGATGGTTGAGACACTAACTGATTAAATTCCTTAAGATTTTACGGGATAAAAACCTGACGTAATATCTGAACGGTCCATTATTTCGAATCAAAGATAAATGAGACACGTCCATTAATCTGGACATGGCTTTTGAACCATTTTGCCATGGATAGTACATTCATTCTCATTCCAAGTTCAACAATAATATTGGAATAAGTTGGAAATATTAACTTGGAATAAAATGGCTCCGTGTGGTCGATATTATTAGAGCTGAGAAGATTATTGCCAGATCAATTAATATTGAGTGAGGACTAACATTTTGTTAAAACAATATACTATAGATGTTATTTCATTTTCCTAAAGGTCTCAAAAATCTGCGATTATGGCGGTTTTCATGACTTGACGATTCACGGTTACAGTGACTATCGCCACAAGTATTTATTGAGAAACCTGTACCTATAACTACTGATATATTGCTTTTAGATTGTGTAGATATTATTTTAACAAAGTACCAGTATGTAACAGGAAGTGGGTGGTAACCAGACGTGATTATCCTACAACTCCAGTTAATTGACCAGCAAACATCGCTTGTATTCCCTTAGGGTTAGTTATACTCTTGTGTCCCTCCATTAAGCCTCGCTTACACGCCACTCACTAGTATTTATGGATATGACGTCAGCTATTTAATGTGGTGCGAGCCATTTAGAGAACTCAATTTTTCCGTAGATCTCATATTTAATATGGTGCCGGACTGGTTGCTAGTGAGTGAGCTGCTATTTAAAACGGTTATTGAATGGCCGTTATGAAATCTTAAATTAAGTCGTATTACTTTGATTTTTAAATAGTAAATAGACCCCCCATGGACCATACTCTAAAAATATTTATGCACGCCAACGTGACATTTAGAATATGAGACTAAATCGTAGAAGGATTAGGTTCGGGTCACACATGAGCTTTCAACATTAAATTTTAAAATAACTAAGTCCCGGTTCTCACATAAACATTCAACTTTCATCTCATAAAAATTATTGTATATTACTTGGACCAGATATAAATGATTGAACAATTTTCAGTTGGCAGTTATATAAATCTGAACTGTTTTACAGATTATGTGTTTTTTTTATTTTATTTAAAGTAGGCCTAATACTTTTTAATATGGATAACTAAATCGATGACGTAATATTAGCATAATTATGCCTTACATCTATCTGTTTATGTGTAAACGTTCCCATAGCTACAATATGGTCTATCTTTTAATTGATTGTGGAAAGTTGAAAGCACATGTGTGACCCGGGACTCAGTACCTTTGTTGAAGTTCTTTAACCAAGACTTTTTTTCACTATTCTCGAGTTATGTTATCTACCGAGCTTCAGCGAGGTTAATAAAGGGTCTAGAGAATATTGAAAAAAATGCTCTACTTTTTTCATCCCATCCCTAGCCCCCCCCCCCCCCCCCCCCCCCCCCCATTCACCCATCAAAAAATACATCCCTCATTCTTTGTCAATGTGGGACATGCCCAGGATAACGCATATATGGGCCGGATCACCCTCCCAGCCAGCCTCTTTATAAATCGTTTCCTGTAGTAATATACACAATAAATACACTGTTAACCAAATTACGCAAATTAATCAAACTTAGGCCTACAGTACTTAACTTATTTAGGAAAACATAACTACCCATTCCCACAATACCCACTGATGGTTCGTGGTGATTACTACTATATAGGCCTATAAACACAAACACTGTTAGAATGGACTCATCCCAACGTTACGGAGTTTTCGAGACCAGCTAGTTTGGAATAATTAACCTGAGGAGATCAAAGCCCGACGTTCTTCAAAATGTCCCTTAGCAACAAAATATCATGTAACAACAAATGTACAATCGTTGTTAATAGCTGTAAAAGAAAAATAAACGTACAGTTTTGCTATAAAATTACAATTTTGAGATACGACCCCCCTCCCCAAGCCACCCCCGCCCTCAACCATCCAAGCTCTTAGTCCCAACTCCCGTATCCCGTCCCCCTCCCCATACAAACCACCCACCCGCCCCCAACCTATTAGTCGCCCCCGCCCGTATCCCATTAGTAACAACTGTAATCGGACTACACTAGCTTTGCTTTGCTGATAACTAATAATAATTGGATCTGAGCCTAACTCATATGCAGCTGTGTCCTATAGGCGCTAGATGGCCGCCGAAAATACAATTCTCACCCGCTGTGTAATGTTAGGCCTATTACAGTGTTCCTCTTCAACCTCTGAGTTACACAATATTTCCTTTTCGAATAAAATATATTTAAAATACACTAAACCGGTAAGTTTGTCAAGCATGTAATGAGGAATTGTAAAGGTTTGGACGTTGTCTTTGTTATGATGAAAATAATATAGTTTTGGTTCTGGTTTTTAATGTCTAACTTTCAACTAATTATTACGGTCTCCAAATATAACTTTACCGGTAATTAAATCTATTCTATTTCTCTTTCTCTCTCTCTCTAATGAAAGTTACATGCAGTATTTAAGCAAGCTAGTGTTAGTGGTTTCTTGCAGCAGACATGTGAGATGTCACTCTGATAAATATCTGTTTAATTGACATCTACTGTATCAGGGCTATTATTGAGACTACATCTGTTTTGCACATGAAATCAACATGCTGTATCTTAAGTAAATAAATAAGGTGTTTTGCTTTGTAGAAAGATAGGTAAAATGTCTCGACTAACAATTTTATGAAAATACTAAATTTGATTTTGTGATTAAATTATTTCTAAGCTTCCTTGACTATTCGGCATGCACTACAGAATCACTACAGGGCAATTTCATAATAATAGGCCTACACAATACAAACGATTGCGGAGTGGGCGTTCCAGTAGGCCTACACAATACAAACGATTGCGGAGTGGGCGTTCCAGTAGGCCTACACAATACAAACGATTGCGGAGTGGGTGTTCCAGTAGGCCTACACAATACAAACGATTGCGGAGTGGGTGTTCCAGTAGGCCTACACAATACAAACGATTGCGGAGTGGGCGTTCCAGTAGGCCTACACAATACAAACGATTGCGGAGTGGGTGTTCCAGTAGGCCTACACAATACAAACGATTGCGGAGTGGGTGTTCCAGTAGGCCTACACAATACAAACGATTGCGGAGTGGGTGTTCCAGTAGGCCTACACAATGGTCTACACAAGGCAACAACGGCTGTGTTCCCGTTACCAATTCAAATGGAGATACATTAGTAACGCTAGATGGCGTTATTCTGTGACTGAAAATAACTATTGGTAAGGACTCTAACCAATCTGATTTCCGTGCTTTGAGTGTAGCCTTTAAAACTTTATGGAATCGTTCTATTTTTCCGTTACTCTGGGGGTGGTAAGATGTGGTACGCATACGGTGGAAACCAATCAGCTTAGAGAGTTCAGCTAGTAATTCAGATTCAAATTGACCACCGCGATCTGTTGTGAGGTAAAGGGGCACTCCAAATCGAGAAAACCAGACTTTTATAAATGCAGTCGCTGTGGCAACAGCTGTGATTGACGTAACTGGCTCTGCTTCTACCCACCCAGTGTGTCGATCTATGAACGTTACTACGTGTCGATATTGGTGCTCACCCATGTCTAGTGGACCAATGATATCTGAATGGATATGTGTAAAACGTGGTGCCAAAGGAAATGGTGTTAGGGGTGTTTTTGTGTGTTGTATTACTTTACTTGCTTGACAAGATGTGCACAATTTACACCATTCCACTATGTCGCGTTTAGCATTTGGCCAAATATAACGATCAGTTATTATACGTATGGTCGATTTAATTCCTGGATGTGACATGTTGTGTAGTTCGTTAAATACTGTTCGTCTACATGAATCCGGTAGGATGGGTCTAGGGTATGCAGTAGTTACGTCGCACTTAATAACTTTACCATTTGCTAATGGAAATGTTTTAATATTTAGCGAATGCTCTTCAGGAAGGATTAAATTGGCTGACTGTTGAGAGGCAATATCTTCCAATCCAAAAGAATCAATACTAATTGAAGCGATTTGACGTGATAAAGTATCAGCGACTATGTTACTTTCTCCTGCAATGTATTCAATGGAGTCAATGTATTCAGAAAGGAATGAAAGCTGGCGGTTTTGTCTAGGAGAAATGCTCGATGGTTTGTTGAATGCAGACGTAAGTGGTTTGTGGTCTGTGAATATAGTAACCTGTCGGCCTTCTAAGTTACTGCGGAAGTGCACTGCAGCTTGATATGCCGCAAGTAATTCTCGATCAAAGGTTGACCATGAGGTTTCATTTGGTGTTAATCGACGAGAGTAAAATGCAATGGGGACTGATTCTTCTTCTGATATTACTTCGTGAAGAGAAGCTGCGATAGCGTCCTTTGAAGCATCAGTGGTTAGAATCAGCTTACAATCCTCTGATGAAGGATGATGTAATAAAACTGCGTTAGATAACGAGTTTTTCAACTTCTGGAAAGTTTCTTTGTGTTCCGATGTCCATTCACCTTCATTGAAGTTTCGTTGTGGTTGTTTACGTTTCAGTGGTTGAGTTTTGTTTAAGAGAGATTGAAGGGGTGCTACAATCTGACTGAAATAAGGTATGTGTCGTCGATAGAATCCAAACATTCCCAGAACCCGTCGCAACTCAGTATAGCTACGTGGTTCTGGCATATCGACAAGGGATTTAACTCGTTTAGGTGGAGGTAAAATACCGTCGGCCGTCACTAAGAATCCAAGAAATAAGATTGATGGTTGTACCCATTGGTACTTGGCAAAGTTTATTTGCAGGTTGTGCTGAGTTAAACGTTCAAATACCTTTCTTAGGTGAATGTAATGAGTTGATATATCCTTAGAGTGTATCATAATATCATCGAGAAAAGGAAATACAAATTCCAAATCTCCGAGTACTTCATGTATATCCCTTTGAAAAGTTTGTGCGGCGTTTTTAAGACCATAGGGCATCCGCAAAAATTCAAAGAGACCAAAAGGGGTTGTAATAGCTGTCTTTGGAATATCTTCCTCTGCCACAGGAATTTGATGGTATGCTTTAACGAGATCAATGGAGCTGAAAACTGTCGAACCTTTCAGTTTGCTATTAAAATGCTGTATGTGCGGCAGCGGATATTTATCACTTTGTGTAATGCGGTTCAAAGCTCTATAGTCTCCACATGGACGCCAATTATCAGTACTCCCCACCTTTGGTACCATATGTAATGGTGACGCCCAGGGACTACTTGAAGGGCGTATTATACCACGAGAACGCATATCCGCGAAAACTTGTTGAGCAATTATTAGTTTGGTCCCACTAAGTTGACGTGGCTTTGCGTATGTGGGTTGGCATTGGTTGGTGATAATTCGATGCACAGTATTGTGTGGAGGTGTGTCAGTATGAATAATATCATAATCAAATAACTTAGAATGTTCTTTGAAAAGACTGGATAATGTTGAATCAGGGTGGTCGATTTCCACTTTGAATATAGATAGACTTTTCGATGTTGTTGGATTGAGATTGCATTTCAGTTTTGTATAATTATCCACGATTAGTTTATTTTTGCAGTCCAATAGCATGTCATAATTTGATAAGAAATCCAATCCCAAAATGTTTTCTTCAACGTCGGCAACATAAAATATCCACGGAAATTCTCGTCGGAGGAAATTAATTCGGACATGAACTTTTCCATGGACATGTATGTTATTGCCTGAAATTGCTGTGAGTTTTGCATCAGTATTGTCCCATAGTAAGCTTCTAATAAACGAGGAAGGTTTTAGTATGGATACTTGTGAGCCGGTGTCTATAAGAAAAGATAAGGATTGGTGGCTGTTGTTTATATGGTTTATTGCTGCGGTTAATTTGAAAACGGCAGCTCCCTCAGAACTAGCAGCAAATGTTCTGAGGGCAGTTAGTTTTCCTGCCCCTGGGTATCAGGGGAAGGAGATGTCGAGCGCGATGCAGGGCGTGAGTTTGGTCGGGAAGATGGTTGCATTCGACGCGGTTTTTCTCCCGGCCAAAGACACCATGGCGTGCATGTATTCGCTTTTGTTCCATAATATACATGGTATCGGCAGATTTTTGGACGTTGCCCTTCGCTGAACGGGAATATAGCTCCGACTTTTGAGGTAGAAGTGACAGGGTAGGGTGCTCTTGCTCTGTAAGTGTTGCTAACACCTCTGTAAACATCACCACTGGTATTAACATACTGTAGTTTGGGTGTTGAACTCTGGCGACATCATATGAAGTACTTGGTTGAGGGATTCCACTTGTAAATTGGAGGATGGTGTCCGCCAGCGTTGCGAAATCTTCGGGTGGTAGACCCTGATGAGCAATCAAAGCAGAACGCACCGATACTGGAAGTGCTTGTAAGAGTTTGTGCCGAACTAGGTCGTCATCCGCCGTTAAGTTACATTCTCGTAATTTTCTTTTTATACGCAGATACACTAAGGAGGGCTTTTGGCCGTCTAAAGTAACCTGTCCAAGGGCTTCCTCCAATAATTCAGTTTTCGATTTCTGATAGAGTTGGAGAATGGTAGATTTAATATCGTCATATGATTGAATGTCCGTGGAAATGTTTAAAGCGACGTCTTCTGGCAAATTCGCCATAACGTGGTGAAATTTGGTTACCTCGCTTGTAATGTTGGCTAATGTAAAGTGGGATTCCAACATTCTGAACCAAACGCTGGGGTTAGAACGGAAGAACACCGGGGGTTTAACGGAAACGCGAGCGACGTTTACAGCGTTACCAACATTTTCGCCGTCACCATCCATGATGTATTCGATAAGAGGTAATCAGTGACTGAGTTTCGAGAGAGTTTTTCCCATCTGGAGTTGAAGGTAGTAGTAATAAGGTCCAAGATCCGGGTCACCAATGTAAAGGTTTGGACGTTGTCTTTGTTATGATGAAAATAATATAGTTTTGGTTCTGGTTTTTAATGTCTAACTTTCAACTAATTATTACGGTCTCCAAATATAACTTTACCGGTAATTAAATCTATTCTATTTCTCTTTCTCTCTCTCTCTCTAATGAAAGTTACATGCAGTATTTAAGCAAGCTAGTGTTAGTGGTTTCTTGCAGCAGACATGTGAGATGTCACTCTGATAAATATCTGTTTAATTGACATCTACTGTATCAGGGCTATTATTGAGACTACATCTGTTTTGCACATGAAATCAACATGCTGTATCTTAAGTAAATAAATAAGGTGTTTTGCTTTGTAGAAAGATAGGTAAAATGTCTCGACTAACAATTTTATGAAAATACTAAATTTGATTTTGTGATTAAATTATTTCTAAGCTTCCTTGACTATTCGGCATGCACTACAGAATCACTACAGGGCAATTTCATAATAATAGGCCTACACAATACAAACGATTGCGGAGTGGGCGTTCCAGTAGGCCTACACAATACAAACGATTGCGGAGTGGGTGTTCCAGTAGGCCTACACAATACAAACGATTGCGGAGTGGGTGTTCCAGTAGGCCTACACAATACAAACGATTGCGGAGTGTGTGTTCCAGTAGGCCTACACAATACAAACGATTGCGGAGTGGGCGTTCCAGTAGGCCTACACAATACAAACGATTGCGGAGTGTGTGTTCCAGTAGGCCTACACAATACAAACGATTGCGGAGTGGGTGTTCCAGTAGGCCTACACAATACAAACGATTGCGGAGTGGGTGTTCCAGTAGGCCTACACAATACAAACGATTGCGGAGTGGGTGTTCCAGTAGGCCTACACAATACAAACGATTGCGGAGTGGGTGTTCCAGTAGGCCTACACAATACAAACGATTGCGGAGTGGGTGTTCCAGTAGGCCTACACAATACAAACGATTGCGGAGTGGGCGTTCCAGTAGGCCTACACAATACAAACGATTGCGGAGTGGGTGTTCCAGTAGGCCTACACAATACAAACGATTGCGGAGTGGGTGTTCCAGTAGGCCTACACAATACAAACGATTGCGGAGTGGGCGTTCCAGTAGGCCTACACAATACAAACGATTGCGGAGTGGGTGTTCCAGTAGGCCTACACAATACAAACGATTGCGGAGTGTGTGTTCCAGTAGGCCTACACAATACAAACGATTGCGGAGTGGGTGTTCCAGTAGGCCTACACAATACAAACGATTGCGGAGTGGGTGTTCCAGTAGGCCTACACAATACAAACGATTGCGGAGTGGGTGTTCCAGTAGGCCTACACAATACAAACGATTGCGGAGTGGGTGTTCCAGTAGGCCTACACAATACAAACGATTGCGGAGTGGGTGTTCCAGTAGGCCTACACAATACAAACGATTGCGGAGTGGGCGTTCCAGTAGGCCTACACAATACAAACGATTGCGGAGTGGGTGTTCCAGTAGGCCTACACAATACAAACGATTGCGGAGTGGGTGTTCCAGTAGGCCTACACAATACAAACGATTGCGGAGTGGGTGTTCCAGTAGGCCTACACAATACAAACGATTGCGGAGTGGGCGTTCCAGTAGGCCTACACAATACAAACGATTGCGGAGTGGGCGTTCCAGTAGGCCTACACAATACAAACGATTGCGGAGTGGGTGTTCCAGTAGGCCTACACAATACAAACGATTGCGGAGTGGGCGTTCCAGTAGGCCTACACAATACAAACGATTGCGGAGTGGGCGTTCCAGTAGGCCTACACAATACAAACGATTGCGGAGTGGGCGTTCCAGTAGGCCTACACAATACAAACGATTGCGGAGTGGGTGTTCCAGTAGGCCTACACAATACAAACGATTGCGGAGTGGGTGTTCCAGTAGGCCTACACAATACAAACGATTGCGGAGTGGGCGTTCCAGTAGGCCTACACAATACAAACGATTGCGGAGTGGGCGTTCCAGTAGGCCTACACAATACAAACGATTGCGGAGTGGGTGTTCCAGTAGGCCTACACAATACAAACGATTGCGGAGTGGGTGTTCCAGTAGGCCTACACAATACAAACGATTGCGGAGTGGGTGTTCCAGTAGGCCTACACAATACAAACGATTGCGGAGTGGGTGTTCCAGTAGGCCTACACAATACAAACGATTGCGGAGTGGGTGTTCCAGTAGGCCTACACAATACAAACGATTGCGGAGTGGGTGTTCCAGTAGGCCTACACAATACAAACGATTGCGGAGTGGGCGTTCCAGTAGGCCTACACAATACAAACGATTGCGGAGTGGGTGTTCCAGTAGGCCTACACAATACAAACGATTGCGGAGTGGGTGTTCCAGTAGGCCTACACAATACAAACGATTGCGGAGTGGGTGTTCCAGTAGGCCTACACAATACAAACGATTGCGGAGTGGGCGTTCCAGTAGGCCTACACAATACAAACGATTGCGGAGTGGGTGTTCCAGTAGGCCAACACAATACAAACGATTGTGGAGTGGGTGTTCCAGTAGGCCAACACAATACAAACGATTGCGGAGTGGGTGTTCCAGTAGGCCTACAGTAGTGGACCATTACATTATATATATAATATTGGAGCCTGAAGATATAATAACGCCGCCGCCCGCTCAAAAAATAGCGCAAGATCTAAAAGGGCAGTGGGCTCGCCGCTGAAAAAATAGCGCAAGATCTAAAAGGGCAGTGGGCTTGCTGCTCAAAAAATAGCGCAAGATCTAAAAGGGCAGTGGGCTCGCCGCTCAAAAAATAGAGCACGATCTAAAAGGGCAGTGGGCTAGCTGCTCAAAAAATAGCGCAAGATCTAAAAGGGCAGTGGGCTCGCCGCTCAAAAAATAGAGCAAGATCTAAAAGGGCAGTGGGCTCGCTGCTCAAAAAATAGCGCAAGATCTAAAAGGGCAGTGGGCTCGCCGCTGAAAACATAGCGCAAGATCTAAAAGGGCAGTGGGCTCGCCGCTGAAAAAATAGCGCAAGATCTAAAAGGGCAGTGGGCTTGCCGCTCAAAAATAGAGCAAGATCTAAAAGGGCAGCTCAAAAAATAGGCGGTATATCATGGCCTTTAGTGTGGTGGGTCGGGGTCGGGTCTTAACTTAACTTGGATGAAGACACATTGATAGTAGATGTATAATAATAATTATTATAGTCTTTATTTTTCTGTACAGAAGTCCAAATAAAATTCGTCTATTCTTAGTTTAATTACGACTAATGAATTAAATCCCCACCCCCCCTCCCTAAGGCCATGTGGACACATGTTTTAGCATCTCATTTTCATACATACCGAGGATATTGAGGATGGGATACATTTAGATATTTTTAATTAATATTCATATACCTACTTGGAAATTTTGTAGGATTTTATAACTTTTGGATAAAGATAAAAAGTTCAATACGATTTGAGCCACTTTTGAGAATTTGGGACAGAGCAAGAGGTTTGGCTTGTGTTTTGTAGTGTTTTAGACTTCGGACGACCTCACACACCTCTCTCACACCCACCTCTCCCCACCCACACCCACCACTACGATTGTAAGACAGTATAACACGGTCTACTATTCACCCCAACAGGTTAACCCCAATGGTCACAAATCCCAGATAGACCATATTCTGTTGCTCTATACAAGACTGTAATGCTTTTACACTTCGACCTTTCTCCAGTGATCACCGCCTTATTGTGGCCAAGGTAAGACTCAGTCTGCGTGCTAGCAGAACAACGAAATCTGCCTTGCCGCGGCATGACTGGTCCTCTCTGTTGCAACAGCCAAGTGTGAGATCCAGCTTCACACTACAGCTGAGCAACAGGTATGAGGTTCTTGTTTCTGAGGCCGCAGATCACTGCGAGGGCTATACTGCATTCACAGAAGTAGTTAAGTTAGCAGCTGCAGAAACAGTTCCTGTATACCCTCGAAACAGGAAAAAGGTCCCCTGGACTGACCACAAATTTCAGAAGTGTCGAAATGACCTCTATAAGGCGCAGAAAGAGTCCCGTGTAGTACAAAATACAAGTACAGAATGCAGTTAAGGTTGCATCTAGGTCCCTGAACAGGCAGTACTCTATTAATCTACAGGAGCTAATAAACCAACAGGTTGATGCCATCAATGATGCTGATAACAGCAGGCAATCATCCCAGGCATGAAAATCGATCAACTTGCTTACTGGGCGGAAAAGCCAACCAAGGTCTTAACCAAGGTTAAGGCTGAATCACCAGCCGATCGCCTCAATGATTGGAAGTCCTCAATAATGACAGGGTATTGCCCGATAACTTTATATAAGTAAAAGTGTCTGAGTCGGTACTCCCAGATATTCCCATTGGCGATATCTCCTTTGCTGTAGTGAAAACTGCTTCAAAGAGCGTTATGACCAATCGTGCCAGTGGAGTAGATGGTGTTCCCCCTGAGGTCTTTAAAATACCTGAGTGTTGGAGGCTCATTTATCGCATCATAGTGTAGTAGGCATGTACAGAACAACAATGAAATGAAAACAAATAAGTTGGTGCCAGTTCCCAAGAAGGGCAACCTAACACACTATGGTTCTTTTCGGGGAATCTCATTGATCTCGATTGCTGCAAAGCTATACAATAGAATTCAATTAAATCGCATCAGGGATCCCATTGAGAGACTGCTCCATGGAAATCAGAATGGGTTTCTTAAAGGTCGTTGACCATGGGCCCTTAGCCACTTAAGGATAATTGAATAGTTATCAAAATAGAAAGACAGGACAGATAGGCATCTGTCTCTTATCTTTGTTGACTTCATCAAGGCCTTTGATTCAGTCTCTCGCTCACGTATGCTCAGCATACTTTTATTATATGGGATTCCTGATGAAATTACTGCAGCAATCAGATCAGTATACGATCGTTCGACAACATTTGTGTCTACTGTTGATGGTGACACAGAACCATTTGAAGTATTATGGGGAGTCCTCCAAGGAGACACACTTTCGCCATTCTTGTTCTTAATTGTGGTTGACTATGTTCTACGCATGTCCTTAGATCATCATAATGATGATGGGGTGATGGTAACTCCACCTACTGGCTCCAGAAGTCGAGGAAATCCTGCCAAGTACCTAACTGATCTAGACTTTGCTGATAACTTAGGAGTACTCTCAGAATCACTCGAGGGAGCCCAACGGCTCCTCAGCTCATTAGAAAATGCTGCTTCTAGTGTTGGTCTTATTATTAACTCCAAAAAGACCAAAATTTTGACAATTAACTTTGAAAGTCCACAGGAAGTCTCTGACCGTATGAGCATAAGCTCAAAGGATGGTATGCTTGAGCAGGTGGATGACTTCTGTTACCTGGGATCATGGATCCGGAAGTCAGATGAGGACCTTCGAATACGTAAGGGGAAGGCATGGGCAGCCTTGAATGGGCTTTTCAGGATTTGGAAGTCACATAGAATTCATAGGAAACTTAAGGTCCGATTAATTATAGCAGCAGTTGTTCCATAACTCCTCTATGGGAGTCCATGCTGGGCTCTAACTGCTGAGGACACCAAATCTCTGGATGGCACATTCACAAGAATGCTACGCCGGGTTCATTGTTTCAAGTACAATGCACACATCTCCAACCAAACACTATATAACATTGGAGGTGACTCATTGGTTCCCCCAAGCTTGACACCATAACAAAGCCGTCTCCGCTTTGCAGGACATTGCTTTCGCCGCGTGACGACCATCTTAAAGGACACTGGCCTTGAAGATGCGGATGATCTAGCAAATGTCATGGGTGATAGGGAGTTGTGGCGGCGCAATTTTGTCGAAACGCCGGCACAGCATTCTTAATATATATGTAATATTTATATAATGCAGCTGCAATGCAGCATGTCGATCCTAGTAGTAATAGGTTAACCCCAAAACAGGAAACACAGTAATTAATTATCTTGGGACATTTATAATATTATTCCTCCAGTTACGTCTACAACAAATCTACAGATGGCGCTATTATGTTGTCATATTATTAAACTACACAAATAAAAGTTGTGCGTAAGAAACTTATACGTATAGCTATAAAAATCTGTACGTAAAAATATAGTATACCATAGACCTTAATTATTTATATTTTATAACAATTAATACTTCCAAGCAATTAATAAAAAAAAATACTATAGAAAAAGTACATAGATTTATTGTTGTCATCTTGTTGCCAAAGAGAGGGGTGTCTGTCTACTTACTACAAAAGCGTTAACAATTATTTATACACAGTAAAAATATATATAAATAACAGATTCTAGCAACGGTGGAATTGGGACAACAATGGCACACATAAAAGGAAGGCAAATCTATCACATACAGCCTATGGAATAGATAAAGGCTGATCTGTTTGTGTACAGTAGATAAACATATAAACAGTACTTACAGTTGCACGGCGATGGCATTGCATGTATTTACTATGTAGTGCCAGGCCATAAATAAGGTACTATATTTGCTAAGAAGGCTTTTTAAGAAGGCTCTCGGTAGTTGTATAGAATAGTTATACCTACTGTAGGTATTTAAACCAAATATTAATCATATATTCACCGGTACAAACATTGATGGATCCCGAATGTAGCACTGACAATAAGTTCTATGGTTTAAGTTAACATGGTTGCAGAAAATACTGCCAAATAAGGTCATTTATAGGGTCTATCTTACTAACTCTGGGCCACAACTAATACTTACCTACCAACTAATGGTAGGCCATTCAAGAACGGGGCGCAAAGTAAAACATACTTTCTAACAGCGAAAGGGCAGGATAGTATTAACCATTTTCTAAACTCCTACATGTTTGTCGGCAATGCGTCGAAGGTTGTGAAGTTGTAAGTATTGGGGCGCCACTATGTAAGTTATATAAACATGCTAGTAATTAATTGGGCCGCTACATTGCTGCTGCACATGGAGATGCTATGATGCCCTGTGCCACACCATACAATCATTAAACTTGCAGTATGATGATGGGGTTTCGACAGAAAAACTACAAAATGTTTATTCGACAAACGATTACACTAAGAAAGAATACATTATTAGTTATAAACAAACTAAAAAATAGTCATTAATATAATATCATAATAGAGCGATTATAAACGATGAATAACCATTTAAATAACGATGAAATGTGAATGAAAGTGAAAGTAAATAAGGTACTATATTTAAGTAACTGCATAATGTTAAAAAAAAGGTTAAGGAAATAAATTTACACAACAAATCGGAAAAATATACAAACTTGTAAATAAACAATAAATAAATGTCAAACAACAGACGTTTAGAAACACATTAAGGCGGCTTTGTTTGTAATAAATGGCCTGTGATTGGATGTCGCTTGGTTACCAAAATAAGTAAAAAATTATCAGTAACAAGTACCGGAGTGCTCCTTTCTCTTGGCTCCTACCTGTAAGGCAGGGATGACACCTCACTAACTCCCAAAAGTGAGAACAACAAAACTATACAACTCTTTCTTTACTTCCCCAGCCGAAGCAATGTTCCCATTGTAACGATGGGTTTACTTCAGCACTCACGTCTAAAGTGTCTTGATTAGGGACACAGCACTGCGCATGCGCAATTTTTACATCCTAAGTCGGATTTGTATCTGCGCCGCCAAACACTATTAATTGTGGGCGCAGTTCAGGAGCTGTATCCCCAATCCAAGAGTTGAGTGATTAATCGTAAAAGTGAACTGATATGGGATAGTTGTGTTCTGTAGTAAGTCAAGCGTCATCCAATCCCCAGAGACCCCGATTGATAATAATCTCGCGAATTTTGTGGGCAATAAATGAAAAAAATAAACAAACTAAACATGTCGTCTACAACATGTCGCAGTCGAAATTAAATCCCCCAAAACGAGAATCGCAGCTGATTGTCTGACAATAACAGCTGATTACTCCAACAAATAAAACTGTAACAAGTTCCAGTGGCTTTAGTTTATTGTTTTGGTTAGAATAATGTGGCACTGTAACTTGCTCCTTTCCCTAAATTGTTAATTTAATATTGAAAATAAATATAAATTCGCAGAGATTGGATTTGCTTCATATCCCACCCCCCACAGTTTGAGTATTATAATCAAAAGTTCATCCACGCAATACCCATGATAAATAAAGAGAGACAAACACACAAACAAATAATTATACTGTGTTAGAGTTAATAATAAAATATTTACCCATTAAACGCAATATTTATTAATATAATATAATATTAACCATTAATCAATATCTATAATATTATTATATCCAAACTTATAGGTACCATTATGTAAATACATTGATGCTGGTTTTCTTCGCTGTATCACATGCACCTCGCCTCCGTGTACTTAATATATAAATAAAAAATAATTAACTAAGTATATAAATAAACTAGTAGAAATAAAAATACAATAATAACTGTGTCACTAAATTAATATTAACTGTACAGACTTACTAACTACTAATAATAATAAATGTATCATTAGTTTACTAATGTGTGGCTGTGGTGGGAATTACGCACCAATTTAGTATTCATGTACACCCAGTATTTATGTCTGTCACACACCGATCACTTCACCACAAACACCCAGTATTTATGTCACACACCGAAGACTTCACCACAAACACCCAGTATTTATGTCACACACCGATCACTTCACCACAAACACCCAGTATTTATGTCACACACCGATCACTTCACCACAAACACCCAGTATTTATGTCACACACCGATCACTTCACCACAAACACCCAGTATTTATGTCACACACCGATCACTTCACCACAAACACCCAGTATTTATGTCACACACCGAACACTTCACCACAAACACCCAGTATTTATGTCGCACACCGATCACTCCACCACAAACACCCAGTATTTATGTCACACACCGAAGACTTCACCACAAACACCCAGTATTTATGTCGCACACCGATCACTCCACCACAAACACCCAGTATTTATGTCACACACCGAAGACTTCACCACAAACACCCAGTATTTATGTCACACACCGATCACTTCACCACAAACACCCAGTATTTATGTCACACACCGATCACTTCACCACAAACACCCAGTATTTATGTCACACACCGATCACTTCACCACAAACACCCAGTATTTATGTCACACACCGATCACTTCACCACAAACACCCAGTATTTATGTCACACACCGATCACTTCACCACAAACACCCAGTATTTATGTCACACACCGATCACTTGACCACAAACACCCAGTATTTATGTCACACACCGATCACTTGACCACAAACACCCAGTATTTATGTCACACACCGATCACTTCACCACAAACACCCAGCATTTATGTCACACACCGAACACTTCACCACAAACACCCAGTATTTATGTCGCACACCGATCACTCCACCACAAACACCCAGTATTTATGTCACACACCGATCACTTCACCACAAACACCCAGTATTTATGTCACACACCGATCACTTCACCACAAACACCCAGTATTTATGTCACACACCGATCACTTCACCACAAACACCCAGTATTTATGTCACACACCGATCACTTCACCACAAACACCCAGTATTTATGTCACACACCGATCACTTCACCACAAACACCCAGTATTTATGTCACACACCGATCACTTCACCACAAACACCCAGTATTTATGTCACACACCGATCACTTCACCACAAACACCCAGTATTTATGTCACACACCGATCACTTCACCACAAACACCCAGTATTTATGTCACACACCGATCACTTCACCACAAACACCCAGTATTTATGTCACACACCGATCACTTCACCACAAACACCCAGTATTTATGTCACACACCGATCACTTCACCACAAACACCCAGTATTTATGTCACACACCGATCACTTCACCACAAACACCCAGTATTTATGTCACACACCGATCACTTCACCACAAACACCCAGTATTTATGTCACACACCGATCACTTCACCACAAACACCCAGTATTTATGTCACACACCGATCACTTCACCACAAACACCCAGTATTTATGTCACACACCGATCACTTCACCACAAACACCCAGTATTTATGTCACACACCGATCACTTCACCACAAACACCCAGTATTTATGTCACACACCGATCACTTCACCACAAACACCCAGTATTTATGTCACACACCGATCACTTCACCACAAACACCCAGTATTTATGTCACACACCGATCACTTCACCACAAACACCCAGTATTTATGTCACACACCGATCACTTCACCACAAACACCCAGTATTTATGTCACACACCGATCACTTCACCACAAACACCCAGTATTTATGTCACACACCGATCACTTCACCACAAACACCCAGTATTTATGTCACACACCGAACACTTCACCACAAACACCCAGTATTTATGTCGCACACCGATCACTTCACCACAAACACCCAGTATTTATGTCACACACCGATCACTTCACCACAAACACCCAGTATTTATGTCACACACCGAACACTTCACCACAAACACCCAGTATTTATGTCGCACACCGATCACTCCACCACAAACACCCAGTATTTATGTCACACACCGAAGACTTCACCACAAACACCCAGTATTTATGTCACACACCGATCACTCCACCACAAACACCCAGTATTTATGTCACACACCGATCACTTCACCACAAACACCCAGTATTTATGTCACACACCGATCACTTCACCACAAACACCCAGTATTTATGTCACACACCGATCACTTCACCACAAACACCCAGTATTTATGTCACACACCGAACACTTGACCACAAACACCCAGTATTTATGTCACACACCGATCACTTCACCACAAACACCCAGTATTTATGTCACACACCGAACACTTCACCACAAACACCCAGTATTTATGTCGCACACCGATCACTCCACCACAAACACCCAGTATTTATGTCACACACCGAAGACTTCACCACAAACACCCAGTATTTATGTCACACACCGATCACTCCACCACAAACACCCAGTATTTATGTCACACACCGAAGACTTCACCACAAACACCCAGTATTTATGTCACACACCGATCACTTCACCACAAACACCCAGTATTTATGTCACACACCGATCACTTCACCACAAACACCCAGTATTTATGTCACACACCGATCACTTCACCACAAACACCCAGTATTTATGTCACACACCGATCACTTCACCACAAACACCCAGTATTTATGTCACACACCGATCACTTCACCACAAACACCCAGTATTTATGTCACACACCGATCACTTCACCACAAACACCCAGTATTTATGTCACACACCGATCACTTCACCACAAACACCCAGTATTTATGTCACACACCGATCACTTCACCACAAACACCCAGTATTTATGTCACACACCGAACACTTCACCACAAACACCCAGTATTTATGTCACACACCGATCACTTCACCACAAACACCCAGTATTTATGTCACACACCGATCACTTCACCACAAACACCCAGTATTTATGTCACACACCGATCACTTCACCACAAACACCCAGTATTTATGTCACACACCGATCACTTCACCACAAACACCCAGTATTTATGTCACACACCGATCACTTCACCACAAACACCCAGTATTTATGTCACACACCGATCACTTCACCACAAACACCCAGTATTTATGTCACACACCGATCACTTCACCACAAACACCCAGTATTTATGTCACACACCGATCACTTCACCACAAACACCCAGTATTTATGTCACACACCGATCACTTCACCACAAACACCCAGTATTTATGTCACACACCGATCACTTCACCACAAACACCCAGTATTTGCCCCGTTCAACCCCAAAGTATTTCGCTTCCCGCTTTTCTTCTTCCCGTCACGATCGCCGGTCCGCGGAAAGGTAAAATTCACCGGCGCGGTACCGGTGCCGGTAGTCAAGGCACCGGGGGTTGTAGTTGTGACGTCATCCATACTATTACTCCTCGCTGAAGTGTCTTTACCCTGTGGAGTCACTAAGGATAGAGTCAAGACCCCCGAGTCTGCTGACCCAGCTGCGCGCACTAACTCCACAACATCTGTGTGCTTCGCCCACTTTACGTCCTGTTTGCCCACACACACAATGACGTCATCGACGAGTAACCCGGAGAGTTCCGCCTGACTCTTTGGCTCTACGGCGGCGACGGTAACGGGACTGTCACCCCGGACGGTGAACCCGTAACCGGACGGCCCCCGGTAGACAACCACCGTCCGGGGCGGCGACCACAGGGACCACGAGTTGAAGGCCTTGATGGGACCGAGTCGGTGGAACAAGTCGGTGGAGGGCTTGGTGAGGGCCGCGTTGGTGAGATCGGGGGCGATTGGGATGGCGCGAAGGTTGCTGGAGGGCTGGACTGCTGGGACCTCCAGGACGTCGTAGAAGTCGTCCTCGTCCTCGAGTTGAGTGAATCGAGAAAGACTGCGGTTGTGCGCGTCACGGAGAACCTGTTGGAAGGTGTCGACCCGTCGGAGTTGCCGACACAGACCGTGCAACCGCAGCGCCTCCTCGTGGCGGATAAGCGCCTCGCGGAGATGCGCCTTGGCGAGTTTCTTGCGTTGCGGGCCGCCGGCAGGGAAGCCCCCCTCGTAGCCCCCCACGTACAACCGCCCCCACAGTTCCCGCACCCCCTCGCCCCCCGCACCCTCCACCCCGAGGTACCCCAGCCCCGTGTAGTAGTGACTCAGCGACTTGTAATGCTCCCGCTTTACCAGCCCGATGGCCAGCCACGTGGCCGGGAGGTATTCCTTCACGGCGGGGAGACACATGTAGCGATGGACCGAGCTGGTTGCGTCGGCGACCGAAGCTGCTTCCAGGGCGATCTCCAGACATCGGGTCGCCGATTCCGCACCCCGTTCTAGAACGAATCGCTGGAACAAGCACTCTTGCGCCTGAGAGGAGATATAATATAATAAATTACCACACACTGTATCTATCCAATGTATGTATCAAGGTGTCTGTCGTTTATCGTTGCAGGTCTAAAACGTTATATTGCTTCAATAAAAGATGAACCTTTGGTTAATCGTAATGGATTTTGTTAATATTAGTTACAAATAATTTATACTTATTTACACGAATTAGGCATAATATATAATTTTGGAACAAAACTACATACTCGGTATACATACTACACAGTTGTTGTTGTTGCCGAGTATATATTTTTTCTACACTATTCTGGTTTTTGTGGATTTATTCTACTCACTCGCTTCGCTCGTTCGTGTAACACACCCCTCGGATCAGCCCTCGGTAAAGTGAAAGTATTTTAATACTTCCACGTTACTACTAAGTATGTTAATATTAAATTTATTAGGCCTATAAAAAATAAGAAAGCTGTGAAGGATTACAATGAAAGGATGTAAACGCTGTGCCGACAGTGTCGGCGTTACGTTATGCTGACAGTGTCGGCCTCGGCGTTACGTTGTGCCGACAGTGTCGGCGTTACGTTATGCTGACAGTGTCGGCCTCGGCGTTACGTTGTGCCGACAGTGTGCAGATAATGTGATGAGTGTCGGCGTTACGTTATGCTGACATTGTCGGCCTCGGCGTTACGTTGTGCCGACAGTGTCGGCGTTACGTTGTGCCGACAGTGTGGCGGGCTAAAACCTAAATAGGATGAATAAGTGATTATTGATCACCGCCGACTGTGAACGACCCAACAGGTAGTTGTGCGGAAACAATTTAAAAAAAATTTAATGTAATTTCCTGTTGAATTCGCAGTTGACAGATATAAAATCAGTTACCGCAACTGTACCGGTACCGTTGGGTGTGAACGGGCTCCCTGGTTTACCGCTTCAATACCGCCAGACTAACCAACCATTGTGTACAAACTACATGTCAACGGGCATTTTACCGCTCACACACCGTTGGATGTGAACAGGGCTTATGTGAATCTCAGTAGTATACCGAACTCGTTCTAGACAGAGTGTCGCCATTTACTTGGCCTCTCGCCATATAACAGACCCAGGTACTATAACTAGAATTGAGGACGCCTTCAGACGGTGTCGCCATTTCATAATGACGCTATCTATACTGAAGCTACACAAAGGAGCAGGGTAGGTGAGAAGTACACACACAATCAGATTATTACATACTCCTCCTTTAACAAAGCCGCATTCAACTCCCTTAATAGCCTGTGTGCTGTATCAATGCCTCAGTGGGTGGTCTCCAGTACCGCAAGGCCCAACTCATCTTGGGGGAAGTTAGCAATCTGTCAATAATAAAAAATAAAAGCGAGCCGACATTTAGTCAGAGCAACCAAACAGCTGTGGCCAAGGAGACAGCAGTCTGGATTTAGTGGAGTCGAGTTAAAACGCCTCGCCATAATGACCTAATAGCCCATAGGAATACACTACATTTATTTGGTCTTTTTGGCCGCCAAAATGGCCAAGTTAACGCTTATTGGGATTGGGACTGTATAAAAGGCCCCCCTTTATCCTTATCAGGCCTGCGGCGCGGGGGGGGGGGGGGGGGGGTGGGGGGTCATTTATAATTTTTTTAATTCATCTGTATCTTGGAAACAGTTAGGCCTTTTAAAAACCGAGGTTTATTTTTCATGCTGAAATTTTCAAATTTTGTTTTGAAAAGAGAAATTTCTCTTTTCATTTTCAAATTTTTTCACAGTTTCATTTATAAAAATTTTTAAAATGTTGACATTGTCGGCACAACGTAACGCCGACACTGTCGGCACAACGTATCTCCGACACTGTCGGCACAACGTAACGCCGACAGTCAGCACATTATCTGCACACCACACACTGTCGGCACAACGTTATGCCGACACTGCCGGGTATGTGATATTTGGCCGACATTTGCTACTCACCTGGGCCAGCATCAACTGAATCAACGTCTTGCACACCTCCGCGGACATGTCCCTAGAAGGAGCGTTGTTAAATCGATCCGCGAGGTAGCGCAGAACGCCGGCGCACCGCTGGTACGCACTCGCAGCCTCGTCGCATCCGCTAGCCGAACTGCGATCCGCCTTGGCCGCTATCTGGGACAGCAGCGCGGCGGCGTTAAACAAAACCGATGATTTCTCGAAAGCGACGTTGCAGTGGGTCGCAGGGACCCCGGTGAGAGAGTCGTACCAATGGAAGTGGACCCCGTGGAGGCGGTTGCGCGGAAGGAAACGTTGCGTCAACGATTCTAGTTGCAGAAAGTAGGTGAGTAGGAGCGAAACTCCGTCCTGGTTGCGGGTCGGGACTCGCACTATCTGGCGCATCCGATGGAGTAGATCTAACTCCCGACCGTACCCGCTGGGGTCCTCACTGTAGTGCTCCAGTATGTAATCCTTTATAGGTGTGGCGAGGTCGATGTCACGGGTTTCCTTGAGTCCGAGTGGGATCATTGGCGATGAGACAGCGGAAGCGTTGCTGTTCTGGTACGCCTCCACATTACTGTTGAGTTCGGCGAGCTCTTCTTTGAGTAATTGGAGGTTGGAGTTTAGGAAACTCAACTCCAACGCGATTGTCTCTCGTAGTTTCTTATCGGAGGTGACTTTGTATAGATTCTCGGCTCCGTTTCGCATCATTAATTCCTTGTTAATTTGTATGTTTAACGCGCTTCTACGGGCCTGTAACCGCGTGCGCATTGTGTCGACACGCAAAGGTACCTCGCCGTTATCCATAGAGAGTTTACTATCGTTGTTTTCCTCAGCAACACCCGTCATATTTCGGGAGGCTATTTAATTTATTATTAACTGACTTGAACTTCAGACATTGCTGCATTGGCACCGATAATGAGATACAGTGATCATACAATAACTTGATTTCTGTATTACAGTATTATTATAGGCCTACCCGAACAAGTACACTACAGAACAAGATCCGAAGATAGAACTAGAAGAAACAAGACAGCAAGAACATGAAGAAGTCGGGCCAATGGCACCGGTCCAAAGGCAAAAGGCCAAAGGGCAGATGCGCCTGGGACACCGGTATGGGTTACAAACATGAAAGCCACTGTTATCAACAACAGTCTGAGAATTGTGGTGAGGTGGAATGGATAGGTAGAGCAAATCAGCTTTGGCAGTTTGGTGCCAATTTTAATGGATATTTACTGTAGGATTGTTTTAAATGGATATTAAACTGTAGAACTGTAGTATAGTATAGTTATAAAGAATTAATGCGTACCTCAGTTACCAAAAATAAACACAATATTGCTGGAGAAAACAACCAAGTTACAAATAACACTGATGGTTGCAAACAAAACAAAACAAATATACATAATAAAAAAAAGGCACGGTACAAAGTAAACATATCAATGACTTTGAAAAATACAAATCTTATAAAGAGACAATGCAAATTAGGCCTTACGGGTCAAGCAAGATATTTAAATAAAAATAAACCACATGCACTCCATGAAGCAAATATATATAGAAAATCAGAGCACTGAATAGCATCAAATATGGAAATAATAATCAATGTTCATGTAAATACAATATGAACCTGAACCAGTGGAAGCGGCAAAATGAAATTAGACTTTGTTCTTTGACCATTCTACAGTACCGCTACTAAATATATATTAGTCCTATTTTGCAGATATTGTGGGACTTTGAACGCAATCAAAATTTATCCCTCTCCAGGTGAAATCGACCCAAATACAGAACAGTTGATTATTCCCAAAAATGAAACTGTAACCTGTTCTATTGACTTTGTACCTGCCACTGTTGCACTGTACTTCTTCTTTCCCTTAAATCATAATTTAACACTGATACGAGATATTATTAATTCGCCGCGATGGGATTTGCGACAAGTCCCCCCACCCCTCCCTGTCTCCTATATTCTTAAACATTATAAATAACAAATATAATATACGGAATACGGCAATCATAAAATATAAGATGTAGGGGGGCCCACAGTCTAAGGAAGGTCATATTCTGACATTTTATAGATTTCTTCAAGGCGTTCAACTCTGCGTCAAAGCAAAGACCTGTACTGTATGTTCGAATTACTTCAAGCGGAAAGGCGTTCCTGATGATATCATCGATTGGGTTGGTTTTGGCGTCAGGTTAGGTCAGCCCGTACAAGTCAGAAGTTGGACATTCTCAGCACGGATAGAAGCGTAGAACTAGTAATGCTTGAAGAAAGCAAGGAGATTACCAGCGTAGCTTTAGATGGTGCAGTAGTACTAACCCGGAAGAGGACAAAGACGTATGGTTGGTTGCCCATTTGGTTGTACGGGGAAGAACAGAGCAGCTCCACGCATTGCGCAAACTCAATACTGCAATAGAGCGCTCCTCAGTCTGTCAGTCTCGATCAGTTTACCGATCTCCGATCTCGATGAAATTAAATTCAGCCATATGACGGTAACAGTTAATGTTCGCGCTTTTGAAGACCTTTAGCAGTTTAACCTGCCAAAATTTATATGTCTTTTAGTTAATTAAAACCACTTTAGCATACGACAATAATTTATGCTAATACGCAAAACATTAGCCGAAGTCAGCCCATGCGCGATCATTCACCCGATGGATCTACACCCGGGAGACTGAATTCGGATGCTTGAATTGTATTATTACAGTGTAAGGTTGCAGTGTATACCTAATGTATTATTCGATAGATCGTTAATAATTAATCTCTGACAGATATTATTGGCTTTCGGGAAATATTAACAGTTCCTTTAGGACGTGGCGCTTTATCTATTTAAACAGAACTAAGACTTATACTAAACGCAACGATACTGCTTATGATTAAAGTATAAAACGTATTCTTTAGGAAATACTTTGTTACCAATCACAATCATACACACTATTCTGCCGACAGTCAGTACATTTGATCACACATAAAGAGAGCAGTAATTGACTCACGTAGGGTCTGCTAAATAACATTGGATTCAATACACACCACATTAATATAAATCGCAATTGTTATGTATAGCCGGTCTCTCTAACCTGTAGTGTTATCAAGAAATTGGGAATTGGGTGATTTATCCGTATTATCCAAATAGCAATATTTCCATCAACAAATATTTACAATTAATAACTGACGGTAAAATAACAGTACAAACAATATGATTAATGCAGTTAGAGTGATAATTCGATTCGGTAACAGTTTATACTTTCGATAATTCAAGCAGTTTACGGTACAGCAGTATCTATCCAAAAATGCCGGTGTTTCTGGCTTAGACAGCAATAACAACAAAGTATCAACTCTAAAACAGTAAGACTGAACACTCTCCTTATGATCGGCAGGAAAGCTACACGTCGACAGGAAAAATCGCTCTGATTGGCTCAAGCCAAACAAAGAACCTTGCATCTAATGGCTGTTTCCATGTCAGCAACCAGCTGCTAGATGTCGTAATATGAATTATCACGGCTAAGCTATGAAAGGTAGTTGGTGCATTACAGGTTTTTTGCCTTACCATGTCCGCCAAAACACGTATATAGCAGAATGATTTTTATGTCCGTTAAAACACCTGTAAAGGTACCTTGCGGGCGAGGGGAATATATATACAGTTAGAGAACCTTTTTAGAGTATTCCAGCGCCTGTGGGGAGAACTGGCCAGCAAAGGCAAACGGATCCAGTTATACCCACAAAAGCTTTTACACCGCTCCCAGAAAATGGGATTTAAGTCTATAAAATATACAAAATCACAGTTTCTAAAATATAAAAATACTCTAAACAGTTAGTCTTTCTTGCGCGGACGGCGTTTACGCAGTTTTTTGAAGCTAGCAAGAGTCCTTTTCTCTTTGGGGCGAGCCACTTTACTAGGAGGGCTATAACTCCTGGGTGAAGGGTGCAATATGATTGCATCAGAAGGTATGGGATTGCGATCGGTATATCCGCCGGTCGAAGTACCGGGTTGATTAACATCAACGTCAGGGGAGAGGGGTCTAACGGCTTTGAGAGCTCGTTTCAAGACAGCCGCTCTTACGGGTCCTTTACGAGTGGTCTGAACGAGGGCCGTGGGTGGACCATAGGCAGTTAGAAACTTCCTTGGTTTAATGGTTCTTTCTAACTCGCGTTCGCGGGCTCGATACTCGTAAGGCCGTCGATATACTTCTTGTAACTCAGGGTGTGAGTTGACGAATAAGTCTCCATAGGCAGGGTCTTGACGGATAAAGTTTATTAAGTTGTAAGACTGGATGTCACTCGGATTAATGCTCCTGAGGAATTTGCGTACATATTTGGTTGAAATACATTCTCCAACGCGTTTCAATAGTTCATAACTTGATAGACGCGATTTCTGCTCGACGGAGGCAAACAAATAAGGATGGAACGCATAAACTCCTTCGTAAGCGCGTCCAGGATAATAGCGATGGCGTGAGTCACAATGTAAATCAGCGTTCGCTTCCCAAGCTCTGATATAACGTAGTACAATCATTTCATCTACGCTCTCTAAATCATGGTTAAAGGGACAATCAAAGCTGGCGTGTCCTTTTAATTGACAATGATGGCATTGAGTCATAAATTGGGGGCAGACAGCAAAAATGTGCAAATTATTAAGCCGACAATATGCACAATAGATTTCCATCGACGGTTGTTCGTGGAAATAGGAACAGAGATCGTTGGTATCCATAGACGTAATATGGTCTCTCGATGCGCACAGCCGACAACGTCGTCTAGAAACATAATTAGCATGGCGATAATCATACGCAGTAAGACACTGAGGACCTTGATACCATTCCAATATGTAGTCGCTATCGCTACTCCGAGACGTGGGAGGCTGAATCTCCTCAGATTCTAGACATATTGGTTCGTCTTCCCAGTCTGTTACGAATAGAATTTTCGTGATCTATTCTCGTTTTATCGTTACGACGCCGCTGGGTATGATATTTAAATAGAACCATTTCCCTTTCGGTGTCTACATCGTCCGTATCATGTAAATCGATAGGATGGCCGGTAGTTAAGAAGTCCATATACGTACCATTACGATGCGTATAGCGAGCGGTTAATTTTCGATAGTCCAATTCACGCGTAAGTTGCTCTTGGGACATCGGCGGTTCGATATAATGACCATCATCCTCCGTAATAGTCGGATCGGCTTCACCGCGTATCAAGCTATCCACAAACGCTTGTAAAGGTAGAGTATATCGCTCCCTGATACCAAGGTCATCTTCTATCAATTCCGTCATATCTGCTATCTGAGTTTATTAATATCAATATGAGTTAATATTTTAGGCAAGCGGGCGTCGCTGCCTACTAGACCTTTGCCCCCGGACAGTGGGTTTCTCAGCGCCGATGTACCGCTGTCGCAGTGTTTACGCCAACATGTAGCACAGCACGACAACGATAACCGGCACAAGTCCCACCACTGTCCGTCCCAAAAGCTTGAATCCACTTGAGGTTATCTCGGTAGAGTTAGGGCTA
>JAUCBJ010006968.1:0-28333 GCA_032718475.1 Nemertoderma westbladi | reverse complement strand
GTATTCCTTTTGTTCGCGTTCCTTCTGTTCGCGTTCGAGCTGGAGTTCGCGTTCCTTTTGTTCGCGTTCCTTCTGTTCGCGTTCGAGCTGGAGTTCGCGTTCCTTGCGTTCGCGTTCGAACTGGAGTTCGCGTTCCTTGCGTTCGCGTTCCGCTTGCTCGCGCTTACTTTTCTCTTCCAACTCTCGCAACTTTGCGTCTAACTTACGTGTTCGCTCCCGTTCCCGCTCGGCTTCCTTCCGTGCTTCTGATGCACGCAAAACTTCCGCCTGCTGTTCGTCTAGTCGGCGTCTTCTCTCCTCTGCCGAGTTGTGAGAAACAAGGGATCTAGCACATATTACCTTACCTCGCGCGTGACTAACCTGGGAATCGCCGCTGTCTCTAGATGCATCATCGGGTGGAGTCAACGTCCTCTGTTGGATGTTCTCCGTCGTCGGTAGCACCTGACCTGGTACCACCACTCCATTCTGCATCAGCCAGCTAGTAACTTCCCTTTGATACCTGCGCTCCTCCTTGTCTTGGATCTCTTCTCGCTCCACTAACTCTCTCAGCTCTGCGTCACTCACTTGAGTCGCCTGCGCTTGTGATGCCCATAGCAGCCAGTTCTCCGTCCTAACTCGTCGGAATCGCTCCGATAACTCGCGGTGCTCCAACAAGGCTGCTAAAACCCTGTCGTAAATCCTCGTTGCTACGTCGCTCGACTGAGACTCTACTGCCTTCTTCGCTAGGACTGCAAGCTCCTCCGTCTGCTTGAATAACGCTGAGTTATATCCTCTTCTAACCTCTACTAACTCTACCCTCCCGATGTTCGCTGAGTCAGCTAACATCTTCCTTACCTTGTCCGCCGTCCGAGTTATATGTCCGGCGTGCGCGCGAAGTTTCTTCTTCATCGCAGTGTCGAACTCTCTATCACTTACCTGACTTACGCTCGGTGGACTTGAAGGGTTATTTCGGGAACTACGGGTACTCCTTACAGCCGTCGGGACCACGGCACTTACCATACCCACAGGTCTGGAAACCGGGCTCCGGGCTCTCGCTTCTGCTACACTACTCTCCCTATCACTCACCTCTGTCCGGGCTGCCGTACAGTCCTTCCTTACAGTAGCGGTAGGGGATCCTAATACTATTCGCTTGTGTCCTTCTGGGCTCCTCCCCGAGGCGCACCCACGAGGCGGACACCTTTCCACCACCCCTGGGGCCAGTCTGACTGATGTTATTATCAAACCGGGCCGGAGGGTGGCCCGATGCTTCCCGGGTTCTGTTTTCGGTCCCCCGATCACACCGGCACAGCTCGTCGAACGTGTAGCCAGATGGGCGGCTACTGTCAACTTACTGTGGCCTGACTGTACATTGAGCCAACTCAAAGAGTCAACCGGCGGGTGGACCAGTCGATAGCGATCAAGCACCAAGGTCGCCCTTGGGCCTAACCGACGGTCTCGTCCCATGTGGGCTTGCGCTACCCAACATGGAATATTGACACGTTTTCACCCGCCTCGCCGGCAGTATTGATGGGAAGTAAGTTCCGCAAACAATACTGACTAGCTCGAAAGCTAGGAACAAGTAACCACTTACCAGTCCTATACACGTGTACTCAATGGATGTTCACAATATCAAGTACACTACGGTAAACACAAAATCTGACACATACCATGCACACACAGAAGACATAATCGGGAAAGACTAAATCGAGAAAGACAAAATCGGGGGGGACAAAATTGTATCGACTAATAAAGAGTCGAGAGTACTTTATTTTACCGTCAGGGCAAAATAACTTGTGTGCACAAAGTATGCTGGGGCGCAGTAAAGTATGGTCCTACTAATACCAGCGGCGTCTGGCTCAACCGGCAAGGTTTCCCACACTCACTCACAGTGGCCATACATACAATCACGTGTACTCACATACCCACAGCAACAGAAAGCTCATCTCAGACCTAAACACACCCCAAAGACCAATCAGCTGAACATGGAGACAATAACATATAGTATCAAAAAAACGGAACAGCTGACGGTCAATGGCACACATCCAAGCCCCAAAGCTAACTGCCACTGCTCGCCCACATACAAATCATAGTTCACACCACATGAACCACAAATCACGCCATGCCACCACCCCTACTGTGTACAGGACTGGCAGTACGGCAACAGGCCGACTAGGCGATACCACGGCACCATGTCGATTCATGGTTCGTTAGACACGAGGGCCTTCAGTGACTCCCTTGCACTATAACAACAATTTAACGTGCCCCCAGACCCTCGCGAGTCCGCCGCCGCCTGTTTCAGGCACCCCTATAGAGACCTCACCTCTTTAGGTACCTGAGGTTGTTGTTCTTCCTCACTAGTCACTGTCTCGTCCTCCTGTTCACTTACGTCAGCGTCGCTCGCTGCGTCGTCATAGTCGGCATTGTCATCAACAGTAATGTTAGTGCTATCGTCAGTCGGCGGTCCAGCCGCCGTCTCGTAGCTGTCCTCTAGTGCCTCTTTGTCTGAGACACTCATAGTCTAAATAATGTTTGCCTTCCGGCAAACATATCTCGCAAAGTTCGAGATATAATTATAATTTAACCGAAAATACGGTCAAATTATTTGTCAAATAATCAGTTGGTCCAAATGTCAAAATAAATTCGCAATGCAATATTGTGAATTTAATGGGGTATAGTTATAGCAAATACTAGCACAATATTTAAACAAAAATATTATTATATAGCTATTATATAATATTAAATACCGGTATAGCACAAAATAACTCTGAATCTAATACAAAATATTCAAAATATACTTGCCGCCCGAATATTTCTAATTTTATATATATATAGCTCTAATCAACGTAATTTTAATTTCAAATATTATATGTATCCACTAGCGCGTGGCTACATCTTCGGGTTGCGACTCTCTCTAACTCTCTCTCTAACTTGAGCGATTCAAAACCATGGCCGGCTAAACCTAAATATCCTAACTAATAAATTGAGTTCAGCTTCGCAGTTAAACAACCGATAATTTTTTACTGCTTCCACAAACACACTGGTGCCAACAGAACAACTAACCTTGTTTGCTGTGAGATTCCACGTCCGCGTCCAAAGATTCAGGCCCTTCGCTGATTGCAAACCGAACCCGCAGACCCACACGAACCCCAAACTCAGAAGTTCCGTCTTGCCATGTATCTCCAGATGGTATAAAATAACTAAGCGGTTACCTAACATACCGGTACAAAACTCTAGAATTTTACAAAATAATTTTGACCGAAAACTGAATTCTCGCAAACCTAGCTAATAATTTTCAAAAAACTTACTAATTACAATTCGCCCTAAAGCCTAAGGAACTGCTGTATTCGCAATTAGCAAAACGCACTACCGTACATCCACTGTATGCAGTACAGTAAGTAAAACAGTACACCAACCTAACAGCCTAATGATACTGTGTATGGTACGGCAAAACAAATGTCCCTTCTACCGTACGCAGTAACAGCAATCAGCCTAATGTACTACTGTACTATCGTACGCAGCCAGTGAATACAGTAATCTAAACTAACAACCTAATAGAATAAACTCAATGTCTTACTGTACGCTAGCCTATAGCCTACAGCAGACGATCACGTGCTCCAATTTATTGCCTAATACTATGATACTCTAATCAGCCTAAGAATACACTATCTGCCTTACTATACGCAGTACAGCAAAGCAATATACGCGTATTACTGATACGAAGTATCAGTAATCTAAAGTAACGATAATCTAAGCTAACAGCCTAAGAATACTCTATTTACTGTACGCTACAGCCTACAGCAAACAGCGCGTATTACTGATACGAAGTATCAGTAATCTAAACTAACAGTAGTCTAAACTAACAGCCTAAGAATACTCTATTGACCGCTGCAAGCAACAGCCAATAAAACGCGTATTACTGATAAACAACCGCGACCTCTATACTAACAGCAGAACTGTTGAACAGACAAATACTGGTATACTTCTCTGCCAACCTAATAAGTTCCCGCCTAACCAATAAGACACAAAGACTGCTCTACTGTTAAGTAAAGGGGATCAGGAGCGTGCTATTACTAAATTGTAAGGGTTGCTAAATACAAAACCGCTACTTACCGTTAGATGGCGCTAATCTGCCGTCCACTAATATATTTTACTAATTTTACACAACTCCTGCAAAATCGCTTGTTCCTTTCTCTACCGATTGCTCGATAGAGAGCTAACTGTTCGAATCTATGAGCCACGCGGGAATAACCAAAACAATAAACCCGAGTCGGCTCCCTAAGCTTACTTAAGACGAGTGCGAGAGGCCTTGCACTCAGAGTATTCTTACGCCTAATTCTATCACTTATTAAAGCACGCTATTATCTACGTCTTTCTAATCGCGAATACTGGAGGTTCCCTAACGTAATGTGTGAATGCGAGAATATTTAAAATATCAAAACGGTACAGTATCTGTTTCTACGTGGATAATACCACCCCGGGTCTAAAACTGCCCGCGACTGGCTTTAGGCCAGCAAAATTACTAGCGTATCGTGCGTACCGAATAGTGCGTTCTAGCTGATTGCCCGCTAATGCAAATAACCGCTCAGCGTGAATAGTTTACAGTACACTAATTATTACCTTAGCTACTCTCCGCTATGCTGCGTACTAATTCTTAATTTTTTACTAATTAATTACAGTCACAAATATTTAACAGCGTACTAATTACTAAGAGTTCCAGAATACGTAATTCTAATTTATCACGCAACAGGTTTCGATAGTAATAGCCTAATTTGCCGTATTACTTTGACCTAATCAATAACTAATTATCGTAACTAAGAAATAGAAATCAATCAAAGGAAAAGAGCGCCTATCTAAGCATTCGTAATCTTAGGCACACTTCAATAACACACCAATCAGCGTTAGAAATCACAGTTTACAATTGTGCAATTCACTACTCGTACTCCACACTCAACGTTTTAATACGCGCAGGCCTCTCCCAGGTACATCTAGGACTCCTAACTAACCCAATTCCTGCCCCCCTAATACCAAATAGAGACAAAATCTGGATCATCAGCCCCCTAATTTGCTGTACCGGCGATCGGTCTGCGTGCCGCAGTGCAAGTTACCCGCCCGCAACGGTGACCCTGGCCAGCGTTGCTCGCTTTGAATCCTCCGCTCTCTCCTAGTCGCTCAACCCCCCGATGCGCCCACCGCCCACTGGCACCTTAGCTCTCCATGACGCTAATAGCTACCGTAGCGGCGCATGCAAATCACAAAGTCTGACAGTCTCAGAATCCCTTAGGATTATTGCGCAGAAAGAATCACATAGAACCATTAATCAAAGGTAGAAATCATAGTTCAATTGTAATTAGCAGCAATCAAAGGAATTATTGAGAAACACAAGCAAGTAATCGCACTAGCAAATCATTTCACGAAAATTAATCAAATTAGCAAATTGCAGAAAATATCAAGAAAAAACAGCAAGACAGGTGCTAGGGCTAGGTGTCATGTGATGAGTAGAAGATGAGGCTTTACCGGCACACCGCCAATTTATAGGTGATCCGGATGGGATGATGCAATAGGGTGACTCAATCGCTCTCCTATTGGCTCTCCAGTCCGTGCTAGCACTAGACCAACCTGGAAGCAGCTAGTCCAATAAGGAGGCCGGATTGTAGCCCTATTTGCTTCCCTTCCTCGAATTATTACCATATATGGTAATGGTTCACGTCTCTGGCTGCTGAATGGCCAGGACAGCGTCCCTATATGCTAGCCCTACTAAAGCTAATATCAGCAAGCACTGAATCCAGGGTCCGAATAAACTTACCCTGGAACTATCTACATATAACCTAATACAAAATTACGTAGGTAGGGCTACATACTATACAAAATGGATGGTTTCAAATATATGGGCGTTTTGATTTCCCTACCTAAATACCACTGCGTTATTATGCCTTATCTAAAATATCATGCTGCACAACGGACTAATATTACGTACAGTATAACGGACTAATATTGCATACTGCATGACGGACTAATATTGCATACTGCATGATGACTAATATTATGGATACAGCGCCATATACCGTAACACGCTAGGTCTAAGGGACAAGGACTGCCCTTAGCGGTCCCTGGCCAACAGCAGTTATTACGAGCCTGAAAAGGACATCGGAAAGTCTGCTGCTTGTGTCAGGGATTTGCGACGGGAAACGACGACAGACCCTGTAGCCAAGCCGTACTGGTTCTTGATGATCGTTCCCTTCGGGGTTCGTGAGGGTTGGGACGGACACGCGAAAGGGTCGACCGACTTACAGAGGAAGGGTTTGACGAGGACTGCCCTTAGCGGTCTCTGGTCAACAGCAGTTATTACGAGCCTGAAAAGGACATCAGAAAGTCTGCTGCTTGTGCCAGGGATTTGCGACGGGAACTGATGACAGAACCCTTAGCCAAGCCGTACTGGTTCCCGATGATCGTTCCCTTCGGGGTTCGTGAGGGGTGGGACGGACACGCGACGGGGTCAAAAGACAGAGGACTGGACTCTACTGGCCTACCGACTGTTCAGAGCAGTTTCTCGGCTGCCGAAGTGACTACGAGCCTGAATAAGGACTCGGAAAGCCTAGGTGGTTGGGTCTCTGCGATGAACCGACGGACCCCTAGCCAAGCCGTACTGGTTCTCGATGATCGTTCCCTTCGGGGTTCGTGAGGGGTGGGACGGACACGCGAACGGGTCCACCAACACGACAGACTCCTAGCCAAGCCGTACTGGTTCTCGATGACCGATCCCTTCGGGGTTCGAGAGGGGTGGTACGGATACGCGACAGAGTCTACCGACTGGACCGACCCTTAGCCATGGTCTGTACCCCGTGGTCTGTAAAGTTCTGCCTCCAGCATCGGCGTTTTCCCCCATGGTGTCGGGAATAATGGCAACAAAATTGAGAATAAAACGCGGCCAACTTCAACTGGTGGAAGTTGGGAATCCTACAATACTCTTCAAACTCTCTCCGTGCTTACCCAGCACCAACTACGAGGAAACTCTGGTATTTGAGTTAAGACAAAGCCGTGGTTTAATCAATCGACAAACTCAATATAGCAAACTCGTAGTCAGTAGATCACATATAAGAGAGTCGTTAACAGGGAATGGAAGTATCGATCACACCCATTGACATAATTCAAGTTGAGCCAGGAATCTGGCACGTCGAGGTTGAAGTACAAGGAACGAACGTCGGACGATTCAGGATTACCGTTCGAGTAATCCAAGCCGAGTACGAGAGCTACGAAGAACTATTCTACGACATCGCATATCTCGCTATCAATGAGGCGCTAGAATGACAACGAACAACGTCTCCGAAACCGACGAGATGGACACCCACACAGACTCGGAAGCCGACGAGGTACCAAATGTCACGAACATGACCCGTCGACTAGGCGCTCTCAAAGGTGGAGTCACTCGAGCGTATCAACGTATAGAGAAACAACTCAAGAGAGTCGAAACTCCCCTCAACGAGATACAAACTCAGCTTCAGAATATTTGAAGTATCTTACAACGATATGAGAGGATGATACAGGCGTATCAAGAACTCGTTCCCTCCACCGATCAGGTAAACTACCCCAGGTTAGAAGAACATGTTGTACATCTAGATGAGTTCCGCAAACAACACCGGAGAACCCTAAGCCTTGTGAGAGGCTACGAAGAACAGTACTACAAGAGAGCGGAAAGAACAGATGCAGAATCAGTGCGAACCTCCAGCACCAGGACAGCAATACATCGAAAGAGAACGGGGTCCTCCAGGAACCAGCACTCCAGTGCTAGGAGCGCGGTGTCCGGTTCAGCACACAGCTCTCAAGGAGGTCAGCCACTCCGAGACCAGCTACGAGAACAGAAGGCATTAGCCCTCAAAGCTCGGATGGAAGATGAGTATGTTCAACTGCGAACCGAGCAAGATATATTAGCCGCCGAAATGCAAAAGCGAGAGGCCAAACAAGCGGCCGAACGGCAGGTCGAACAACGCAAACAGGAGGCTGAACAACATAGACAAGAGGCCGAACGGCAGGCCGAACAGCATAGACGAGAGGCCCCTACTACTACCAATAGTAGTAGGGTCTTGGGCGGCTCGACCCTACTACTACCAATAGTAGTAGGGTCTTGGGCGGCTCGACCCTACTACTACCAATAGTAGTAGGGTCTTGGGCGGCTCGACCCTACTACTACCAATAGTAGTAGGGTCTTTGGCGGCTCGACCCTACTACTACCAATAGTAGTAGGGTCTTGGGCGGCTCGACCCTACTACTACCAATAGTAGTAGGGTCGAGCCGCCCAAAACCCTAGTACTATTGGTAATTTGGCGATATTTCAAAGAAAATAATGAATAAATGCGAATTCTCGTTTAGGATTAATCCTTTCCATTTTTAATTAAGTATCGTATTTGTATCAATAACAACGTTCATTGTAATTTAATATAAATTATATTAAATATTTTATTGAAAAAATGAAGATAGTTTATCTTTCTTTTGTTATTACTTTATCGATTATATGTTGACAATAGTTTTATTTACAAAGCTAATAATTTAAACTAATAGTTAAATATACTACAGTCTTAATGACAAAATTTAGATATAAATAAAGAAAAATATATCTGAATTAATTAATTAGCCAACACTATTCAATATAATTCTATTTCCAAATAATTTCAGCACCTATGTAATCTGGTTTTATACACCAGTTATGTCATAAACTTTAAATCTACATTTATATTGTAATATTCTAAATTAACTTATATAAGTTAAGTGGAGGATCGAGTGATTATGATGAGGTTCTTAGGGGGGGGGGGGGGGGGGGGGTTAAATCTATGGTCGGGATGTCTGGCTGAGTTAGTGGTTGACGGGACAGGTGGGCTGGGTGGGTTGTGTGGGGAGGTGGATTCTAGGGACCCTGGTCTAATGGATGGTGGGCAAGGGGTGGGGTTGGGGTGCCATGGGAAGGGGTGGGGTTGGGGTGCCATGGGAAGGGGTGGGGGGTTGGGGTGCCATGGGGAGGGGTGGGGTTGGGGTGCCATGGGGAGGGGTGTGGTTGGGGTGCCATGGGGAGGGGTGGGGTTGTGGTGCCATGGGGAGGGGTGGCGTTAGGGGTGGGATTGGGTTGCCATGGAGAGTGGTGGAGTTAGGATGCCATGGGGAGGGGTGGGGTAGGGGTGCCATGGGGAGGGGTGGGGTTAGGGTGGGTTTTTGGTGCCACGGAGAGTGGTGGATTTGGGGTGCCATGGGGTGGGGTGGGTTTGGGGTGCTATGGGGAGGGGTGGGGTTGGGGTGCCATGGGGAGGGGTGGCGTTAGGGGTGGGATTGGGTTGCCATGGAGTGTGGTGGAGTTGGGATGCCATGTGGAGGGGTGGGGTTGGGGTGCCATGGGGAGGGGTGGGGTTGGGGTGGGTTTTGGGTGCCATGGAGAGTGGTGGAGTTGGGATGCCATGGGGAGGGGTGGGGTTGGGGTGCCATGGGGAGGGATGGGGTTGGGGTGCCATGGGGAGGGGTGGGGTTGGGGTGGGTTTTGGGTGCCATGGAGAGTGGTGGAGTTGTGATGCCATGGGGAGGGGTGGGGTTGGGGTGCCATGGGGAGGGGTGGGGTTGGGGTGCCACGGGGAGGGGTGGGGTTGGGGTGCCATGGGGAGGGATGGGGTTGGGGTGCCATGGGGAGGGGTGGGGTTGGGTGCCATGGGGAGGGGTGGTGTTGGGGTGCCATGGGGAGGGGTGGGGTTGGGGTGCCATGGGACGGGGTGGGGTTGGGGTGGGTTTTGGGTGCCATGGGGTGGGGTGGGATTGGGGTGCCATGGGGAGGGGTGGGGTTGGGGTGCCATGGGACGGGGTGGGGTTGGGGTGGGGTTGGGGTGCCATGGAGATTGGTGGAGTTGGGATGCCATGGGGAGGGGTGTGGTTGGGGTGCCATGGGGAGGGGTGGGGTTAGGGTGCCCTGGGGAGTGGTGGGGTTGGGGTGCCATGGGAAGGGGTGGGGTTGGGGTGCCATGGGGAGGGGTGGCGTTGGGGTGCTATGGGAAGGGGTGGGGTTGGGGTGCCATGGGGAGGGGTGGTGTTGGGGTGCTATGGGAAGGGGTGGGGTTGGGGTGGGTTTTGGGTGCCATGGAGATTGGTGGAGTTGGGATGCCATGGGGAGGGGTGTGGTTGGGGTGCCATGGGGAGGGGTGGGGTTAGGGTGCCATGGGGAGGGGTTGGGTTGGGGTCCCATGGGGTGGGTGGGGTTGGGTGGGGTTGGGTGGGGTTGGGGTGGGGTTGGGTGCCATGGGGAGGGATGGGGTTGGGGTGCCATGGGGAGGGGTGGGGTTGGGGTCCCATGGGGTGGGTGGGGTTGGGGTGGGGTTGGGGTGGGGTTGGGGTGCCATGGGGAGGGGTGGGGTTGGGGTGCCATGGGACGGGGTGGGGTTGGGGTGGGTTTTGGGTGCCATGGGGTGGGGTGGGATTGGGGTGCCATTGGGAGGGGTGGGGTTGGGGTGCCATGGGACGGGGTGGGGTTGGGGTGGGTTTTGGGTGCCATGGGGTGGGGTGGGATTGGGGTGCCATGGGGAGGGGTGGGGTTGGGGTGCCATGGGAAGGGGTGGGTTTGGGGTGGGTTTTGGGTGCCATGGGGTGGGGTGGGATTGGGGTGTCATGGGGAGGGGTGGGGTTGGAGTGCCTTGGGGAGGGGTGTGGCTAGGGTTACATGGGGAGGGATGGAGGGGAGTTCCAGACAGAGTGCTGTGGGGGCCAGTGCGTTGGGCTTCTGAGGGCCGTCATGGTTTTGGTTGTCGAGGAGTGGCAGGTCTCTGATATTCTGTAAAACTTACAAATCGTTACAGATTTTCTAAAAATAGCCAACCGCGTTTAAATTTTACAAACTTGAAAAAACGCGAATAATATAAACCTGTAAACAACCAGTAGAAAGAATATTTGCAAAAATATCGCCACAAAGATAAACATTTAATCATAAAGATCTTTGTTTTTTGAATATTGGACCTAAGAAAATATAATAATAAAGTACCGGTATAACGGCATGGGAGGACAAGAGTCTGGATGTAGGTACTTGGTGATGGCCAGATTTAGGATTGCAGACAAGAGTCTGGATGTAGGTACTTGGTGATGGCCAGATTTAGGATTGCAGACAAGAATCTGGATGTAGGTACTTGGTGATGGCCAGATTTAGGATTGCATTGTGCTACTGTATTGCTGTTCTGTTAATATAGTTTTTTGAGTTAATAAGCCTAGATAATCGGATATTATAGACTGACATATTATTATAAAGGAATTCTTCTAAGTTAAACTTAAAGGTTTCACTTCGTCAAAAAAGAATAGATAATTACAATAATTTGATTAAAAAAACTCTATCTGACGTAAAAATAGTTTTACGAGAAAAAGATGATAAGTTTTATCTTCCATTCATATAATTTTATGAAACTCGTTGGCAGTGTAAGGGAATCTATTTGGCTGGCAGATCTATCAGCCAAATAGTTTCACAAAACAAGGATGGCAGTATGGTTTATCGGAATGGTCCTTAAAGGTTCCCTTATTCAGTTGTTTGTGGCAGAAGGAGCAGACGAAATGTTCTGGATGGAACTTCCTGTACATAGCTGTAACGCAACGGCCTGTGATTGGTTGTTGGCATTGGTAACACACGGAACCTCTGAGTTCATGATAGTGTTGCTCGCAGTAAGCGCGTCCACGGTGTTCGTAGAAGGAACCCCCGTTGAACGGAAGCAAACAATCGGCGCAAACGAAACACCTAAACAAGTAGAGCAAACAATATGTTAATTTTTAAATTAATACGTACGTATAACATTCCTGTTATTTGTACATCTTTTTATCTATTTCTGTTTTTCTATTTCTCTTATCTATTTCTGTTCTTAATTGTTTTTTCTTTAAATCTCTATATCGTTTTTGAGCTCAGAGATTTTGGACCTTTTTCCTACATACTATTACTATACGTGGTTCTTTTCTAAAATGTGACTATTGTTTTGGATTTTCCCGATGCGATATTTTTGCTGGCTTTGATAATAGTTACTACTACTACTACTAAGTCGAGCGAACTCGAACAGTGGAAATGAGATCCTTCGAGGCTTCCCGATTCTCCATAGTTGTCGCAATTTCGTTTCTACCAAGTTCAGTATCCTTTTCAAGTTGATCTATATATGTTATGGCCGGTCGTCCACGACTACGCTTTCCATGAGTTGGTTGCCAGAAAAGTAGATCTGGTATGACCTCATCTTTACTTCACCAGCAGTGCCCACTGAATCGTAATCTGCGTTCACGGAGGGTGGTTGATACAGGTGGTATTGTACCATTAAGCTCGGCATTTGTCATGTGTTGTCCCCAGCTGATGTTTAGGGCGGCCCTTAGTAGTCTTGGGTAGCAACCATCAATTCGTTGTTCAAGTGATTTAGTCAGTGTCCACTACTACTACTAGGATCGGCATGCTGCATTGCAGCTGCATTTTTAAGAATGCTGTGCCGGCTTGTCAACAAAATTGCACCGCCACAACTCCCTATCACCCATGACATTTGCTAGATCATCCGCATCTTTAAAGCCAGTGTCCTTTAAGATGCGTCTCAAGAAAGTCATGGGCTGTCCACCATGCTTATTCACTCCATGAGGCTGCCAAAGTACAAGATTATGCACCGAAATACGGCGAAAGCAATGTCCTGCAAAGCGGAGGCGATTTTGTTCTTGTGTCAAGCTTGGGGGAACCAATGAGACACCTCCAATGTTATATAGTGTCTGGTTGGAGATGTGTGCATTGTACTTGACACAATGAACCCGGCGTAGCATTCTTGTGAATGTGCCATCCAGAGATTTGGTGTCCTCAGCAGTTAGAGCCCAGCATGGACTCCCGTAGAGGAGTACTGGAACTACTGCTGCTCTAAATAATCGGACCTTAAGTTTCCGATTAATTCTCGGTGACTTCCAAATCCTGGAAAGCCTATTCAAGGCTGCCCATGCCTTTCCCTTACGTATTCGAAGGTCCTCACCTGACTTCCGGATCCATGATCACAGGTAACAGAAGTCGTCCACATGCTCAAGCATACCATCCTTTGAGCTTATGCTCATCCGATCAGAGACTTGCTGAGGACTTTCAAAGTTAACGGTCAGAATTTTGGTCTTTCTGGAGTTAATAAAAAGACCAACACTAGAAGCAGCATGTTCTAATGAGCTGAGGAGCCGTTGGGCTCCCTCTAATGATTCTGAGAGTACTCCTAAGTCATCAGCAAAGTCTAGATCAGTTAGGTACTTGGCAGGATTTCCTCGACTTCTGGAGCCAGTAGGTGGAGTTATCATCACCCCATCATCATTATGATGATCTAAGGACATGCGTAGAACATAGTCAACCACAATAATGAACAAGAATGGTGCAAGTGTGTCTCCTCGGAGGACGCCCCATAACACTTCAAATGGTTCTGTGTCACCGTCAACAGTAGACACAAATGTTGTCGAACCATCGTATACTGATCTGATTGCTGCAGTAATTTCATCAGGAATCCCATATAATGAAAGTATGCTGAACATACGTGAGCGAGAGACTGAATCAAAGGCCTTGAAGAAGTCAACAAAGATAACAGCCAGATGCCTGTCTTTCTTTTTTGATAATTCTTCAATTATCCTTCTAAGTGCCAAAATGGGCTCCATGGTCCCACGACCTTTACGGAACCCATTCTGATTTCCACGGAGCAGTCTCTCAATGGGATCCCTGATGCGATTTAATAGAATCCTATTGTATAGCTTTGCAGCAATCGAGATCAATGAGATTCCCCGAAAAGAACCATAGAGTGTTAGGTTGCCCTTCTTGGGAACTGGCACCAACTTATTTGTTTTCATTTGTTGTGGGACTCTTGTTGTTCGGTACATGTCTACTATGATGGGATAGATGAGCTTTAAACACTCAGGTATTTTAAAGACCTCAGGGGGAACACCATCTACTCCACTGGCACGATTGGTCTTAATGCTCTTTGCAGCAGCCTTCACTTCTGCAATACTTCCGCCAATGGGAATATCTAGGAGTACAGACTCAGACACTTTTACTTCTATAAAGTTATCAGGCAATACCCTGTCATTATTGAGGAGCTTTTCAAAGTGGGCTTTCCAACCATTGAGGCGATCGGCTGGTGATTCAGCCTTAACCTTGGTGGTTGGTTGGCTTTTCTGCCCAGTAAGCAGATTGATTGATTTCCATGCCTGGGATGATTGCCTGCTGTCGTCAGCATCATTGATGGCATCAACCTGTTGGTTTATTAGCTCCTGTAGATTAACAGAGTACTGCCTGTTCAGGGACCTAGATGCAGCCTTAACTGCATTCTTGGCCGCTGTAGTCTGTTTGAGTCAGTGTCCGTGTCCAGGTCTCACCCCCGTATAAAAATACACTTTCCACTGTGGCTCGAAAGAACTTAGTCTTCAGGTGCCTGGAGAGATCTGATTTCCAGATGGTATCCATTTTTGATAGAGCTACCTAAGCCTTTGCTTTCCTAACTTCTATGTCCTTTTTGCTACTCTCTATCCATGATCCAAGGTACTGGAAGTTGTCGACCTTCCTTAGTTGATTATTATCAATGGTTGTCAAGTTTCCATCAACATTAAAAGTCATGAATTCGGTCTTTGTAGCATTTATATGCAATCCAACCTCCTTAGCAGCCCTCTCCACTTTATTTACTAGAAGTTGTGCATCTGCTAGCGTATTAGAGAGCAGGGCGATGTCATCCGCAAAGTCGGTGTCTGTGACTGTAGTTGCCGGATATCTACTACTTCTGCGTTCTTGAAGTGTGAATCCCAGATCTTCACCCTTTGTGGCCGTCCTCATTGCGTAATCCAGCACAATTACAAATAGTAATGGTGCTAATATGTCGCCTTGCAGTACACCAGCCAGGATTGAGAAAAACTCAGTTTCACCATCTGGTGAGTTGTGGATTAGAGGTGATTGTTACTACCACCTTATTTTCCTTGTTTCTATGTTTATTAATAGTAACAATTTATAAGTATGTGTCTGTTTGTTTTGCAATTAATTTATTTTGCGATTGGAACTACTTTACCTCGCATTGAGCAGCTGTCTATTCTAATAATATTATTTTAATTAAATTATGCTGATCATATTATATTGAATAAAAATAACAAACATGATTAACTAAATAATATCAATGATTATTACCTTGGATGCCATTCGCCCCCTAAAGCATTCATATGATTCTCCATTATTGGTTCCCCGCACCCCAGACACTTGGGAGCAAACAAGTTAATGTAATCGTTACGACAGTAAGCCTTCCCATTGTACTCATGGAAACCGTCTTCTAGAAATGTAACCCCGCAATGGGCGCACGAGAAATGTTCAGGGTGCCAGGTTTTATCCAAAGCAGTAATTACCTAAACATAGAGGAAAAAGCAAGTCAACACATTATAGAATAACTATTATCTATCTATTGACTATTATCTAAGTGTATGTTAGTAGATGTAGTTAGAAAAAACTGTTTCTTAAATAACTATTTATTGTGCGGTAAATAAAATATGCTTTATTTACCGTTCGTCCCGAGATCTTTTATGATATCTGTCGGATCAAGGGGCGAAAAGGTAAATAACGTGTTTTATTTATCGTACAATGTGTAATTTTATTGTTAAAATCATCCTAATAAATTACTGTATTATAATAAATTCAAATTATTAAACGATATTTATTGTTTAATAAGTAATTAAACATTGCACCAGTCGCACCGCAGTCATTCTTGGTTAATAAGTAATTAAACATTGCACCAGTCGCACCGCAATTATTATTCGTCCTTATTGCACCTGTCGCACCGCAATTATTCTTCGTCCTTGCTATGATTTGTTGATACCAATGGAAAGGTGTCGTTGAAAGTATTCCAAATTTGTAAGTAACTATTAATGTCGTTGAGAAATAGCTGAGATATGGGCGTCCAAAAAGTGCAGGTATTTGAATCCGTTACAGCCTACAGGGCAGGCCATTTATTATATTCAATAAAAATGCACAATATTCTGGAACATATTATTTATTTGAAGATTATTAATTACTTGATGTCATTTTTACTAGGCGTAGCTCCTCATTCAATAAATAAAATGCCCCAGAATAGTATTTATCACAGTACAAATATTCAAGAACAATAATCCCCATTTACCTATAGGTAAATAATTAAATATTATTTACCGCTAGTCCATTGACTATGCGGTAAATAATGTAAATTTTAACAATAAAATATATTACAGAATTTTTTTATTTGATTGCATCTGTCTCTCTCTATAGAAGCGGTTAGTTGTTGTAGGAAGGAGGCTCCGTCAAAACGAATGTAATTCTTCTTGTTCCGGTAAATTAGGATAGTACTAGATCGTGACAACAGTCGAAAACAGGCGAAAACAAGCGAAATCAGTTGGAATGTAGGGAAAACAGACGAAAACAGTTAGATCGTTTAATAATAATCATCCATGCATCCCGGTGAAAATAGATATTGAAGTGAACTTGGTGTAATAATAGATTTAAAATTTAGTGGCATTTAATGTCGCTAACTTAAGATGACGTACCCATGTACAATAACTCTGCTCATATCAGTGCCCGTACTGCCGTACCGGTACCTGTTGCAGTTACTGTGCCCGTACCGGTTGGGAAGTACCGTATTGGTTCACGGTCTTTGACATAAGTGACCATTATTACCGTAATGTGTGTGTGTGTGTGTGTGTGTTAGTGTGTGTGTGTGTGTGTGTCCAGAGCGATATCTCAGTTATTTATTAATCAATCGAAACAAAATTTGGACAAAAGTTAGATATAGGGATGGCGAAGGCTCATAGAAAAAATTGGGTGTCGAGATGGTATTTGTGCGATGTGAGCGCTATATTTGCGTGTTTTCGCATGGTTTAGGAAAAAGCTATCTTGTCATAGGGAACGCAATGAATGATTCTGATATTTGGCATGGAGGTACCTGAATTATTTCTAAATCGATTAACGGAGGCCGATTTTTAAATTTGGACCTACATTATGACCTAATTGAAGATTTAATTAAGGTAATTAATTAGCATTAGCAATTACCAATACTGCAGTACCGGTACTGCAGTCCTGTAGGCCCTAGACTGCTAGTACTGTCTGATTGTCTGCCTGTAGTTAATCTGTAGACAATCTTAGCACTATGCACTACCTGCTAGCATACTGGCATAGCAGCAAACTGGCAGTACCAAGTACCGGTACTGACTGGCAGACTGGCATAGCATTTCAGTTTATTATTATCCATAAGGTAGGCTATGCCTGGCTTAAATATAATATTTCGCCATGTTCACAGGCGACTTCGCACTGACTACCGGTAGGCCTATGCAGCTATGCTATGAGATTAACCGTCCAGTCGTTCAGATGCATATGGTACCGGTACCGGAACGGGTTACGGTTTAATCCTGCATTTGTCAATTACGACAATACCGGTACGACTTTGAGTACCGCTGTACCGGTACGCGGTAGCCTACCGTTACCGGTTGACCGGTAGGCGGTAGACTGGTAGACCTACGGTGCGATGGTAGCCAGCCGGTAGGTGGTAGGCTTACCGTACCGGTATAAATGTTGGCGGATGGCGGGATGACGTCGTGTGGCGCGTAATTACTTACCGGTTGCCGGTAGACGCCTACCCAACTCGTAACTGGTGGTCGTGGTCGTGGTGGGATGAGCATGAGGTCGCCTACGATGGGAACAAGTGAAAAGGAAACATAGGCCTACCCGAACGAAAACGTACCGGTCAGCCGCCAGCCGGTACCCGAATACTGGGTACGTTTCGACAATGATGTATCGGTTATTATTATTGTACTGATTAAGTAGGAGGACCGTGAACCCTCCAGGCTTGCCAGCTTGTTGAATTTATTATTATTGCAGAGATGCATTTTATAGATTTTTCTACAGTATTAGTAGCTAGTACTGTAGGCCTAAGTCTGAACTCCATGTCTGTAAGAACGATAGGCCTTCTAGGTACATAAAATACGTAGCACATAGACCTATTTTAATTTTCAGCATTAAATAATATTGTTTGTTCTGATAACGGCGGAAACAGCTGGAAGCGAAGATACCGGAACTTCGTACTTCAACATCTTCTTCTATCGGTGCCGGTACGGGTGCCGGTACAATAAACTACCGAATACTCTACTCTGTAGGCATACTGCCGTACTACTGGAGTAATCCATAATCACGCAACGGGAAATCAGTGTTCTTGTTATGGGGTTATGGGTAGAACGTCATCTTAAGTTAGCGACATTATAAATGCCACTAAATTTTAAATCTATTATTACACCAAGTTCACTTCAATATCTATTTTCACCGGGATGCATGGATGATTATTATTAAACGATCTAACTGTTTTCGTCTGTTTTCCCTACATTCTAACTGTTTTCGCTTGTTTTCGTCTGTTGTCACAATCTAGTACTATCCGGTAAATTACCTCCATTTTTTTTAGGTATCTCAGAATTCAGTAAAGAGTCAGACTAAAGAAGTAATGTAAGTAATGTAGTGGTTGTAAGTAGTGAAAGTATTGGGTTCGATCCCAGGCCCGGTCTTTTTGTATAACCTTTAACTTCAATTTAAACTTTATCCAGTTACTTTTACAACTTTTACAACGTACTTGGTGATTTATTTAGAAAAAATAATATTTTTTTAAGTGTCGATAAGAGGCCTACTGTAATGGTGGATTATTTATAGAGAAAATCATCCAAATTATTAACTAGGAGACAATCAACTCAAGATGATAAAAAATGTTTACTGTGTTTAATAATATATTATTTGTTAAGTAATTGTAAAACTTAAACTATTATGTAAAACTTACAATATTAAGAAAATATTATGATGGGATCTTTGAAAATTATAATCCCACGAACTGACACCATTCCATAATATGAATTAAGAATAAATAATATGTATTATATTTATATAGAATCTATCACCAACCTTATCCTTTATCGGCAGATAACATCGAGCGCATTTGGGAGAGAATAAACCGTGGAAATCTTCCTCGCAGTAAGGCGAACCATCCCTCTCGAAGAATGTCCGCGTCCCGAGTTCCCTACGGCAATGAACGCAAACGAAGTGCTCGGGATGCCACGTCCTCCCCAGAGCGGTGACAACCTGACCAATAATAGGGTTCCTACACGCGTAGCAATGCCCTCTAGTTGTATCTAATTCCTGATTGGACGAATTATTCAAATCGTTCATCATAGTGTCTATCTGATTGGATAATGATGGTTGCGGTTTAACGTATTCTGATTGGTTCTTTCTAATTTGTATGTTATTATCACCTTTTAGTACACGTATATCGCCTGTTAGGCCTATATCGTACCGCGGTTTAGGAATGTAGACGCGTTCTGGGTATGTTGGCTTCACGGATATTGGTTGTGGTTGTAGAATAGGTACTGGTAGAGGATGAGCTGGAGGTAGGTGGTGCATATCGTGGGAGAGTTGACTAGCAATTGGTGGGATAGAGGGTGGGGGAGGAGGGTAAGGGGGTTGTTGGGGGTGACTTTGCTGCGGTTGAATGTACATTGTTGGTTGAGGTGGTGCGGTGCGGCTATGTGGTGTCGGTATCATATTTCCTAGGTTGTATTGTAGTTGGTGTTTCCCCTTCATAGAAGCAGTTCCGTTCTGCCCCATATATTTATCCTTAAAATCAGTGAGTGACGTCATTAATCGGTTTAATTCGAGAGTTGCCTCATTCGGCTGAAATCTTTGGTCTACCATTACGTCATTCGGTCTTGGGTATGGATATTCTGGCTCCCTAGCAACACTGTGACGCACTTCCGGTTGCGGCATTCCAACTGGCCCCTCCATATTGTACGGCGGAAAATTAGTCGGATAAGCTGGTGACGTCACAGGAAAGTTCTGTGACGTCACTGGCTCTATTCTAATGTTTACTGGTCGTGGAAGAGTAGACATCGGGGTCTGAACTGGTGGTAAATCTTGGAGCGCCACCTTGTGTTCTAAATAGTTACCGCTCCTGCTTCCTTCCTCAGGTTTGGCTACTCCTGTATTAATATCGTGTAGAATTCCATCTATTGTGGCTCTGCTAAACGTTACACTTTGATCGTGGTTACCAGGGAAACTAAACTCATTAGCACCTCTGGGTATGTGACTTTCCATTTGTTGGGAAGGAAAATTGGATTGCTGAACAATTTGAGGTTCGGCATGCGACTCATAGTTCGGCACTTCTGATTGGCCTCCACTATGTCTTTGATATTGGTCTGTAACCTTGGTAACAGACTTCCTAGTTATCCTTTTTTCTTTATAGCGCGTTCGTGATTGAATTATCTCCTCCAAAAGTTTATCAAGTTTAGCGATGTTATTTTCGAGTTTATACATTGCGGTGGTGGTAAGTTGGTGAGATTCAAAAACGAGAAACTTATACAGTAGAATAAACGAATAGAGTATAATAGTGTCAGGTGACAGATAATGGCTATATTAATAGTATCAGGTGACAGATAATGGCTATATTAATAGTGTCAGGTGACAGATAATGGCTATATTAATAGTGTCAGGTGACAGATAATGGCTATATTAATAGTGTCAGGTGACAGATAATGGCTATATTAATAGTATCAGGTGACAGATAATGGCTATATTAATAGTGTCAGGTGACAGATAATGGCTATATTAATAGTGTCAGGTGACAGATAATGGCTATATTAATAGTGTCAGGTGACAGATAATGGCTATATTAATAGTGTCAGGTGACAGATAATGGCTATATTAATAGTGTCAGGTGACAGATAATGGCTATATTAATAGTATCAGGTGACAGATAATGGCTATATTAATAGTGTCAGGTGACAGATAATGGCTATATTAATAGTGTCAGGTGACAGATAATGGCTATATTAATAGTGTCAGGTGACAGATAATGGCTATATTAATAGTGTCAGGTGACAGATAATGGCTATATTAATAGTGTTAGGTGACAGATAATGGCTATATTAATAGTGTCAGGTGACAGATAATGGCTATATTAATAGTGTCAGGTGACAGATAATGGCTATATTAATAGTGTCAGGTGACAGATAATGGCTATATTAATAGCGTCAGGTGACAGATAATGGCTATATTAATAGTGTCAGGTGACAGATAATGGCTATATTAATAGCGTCAGGTGACAGATAATGGCTATATTAATAGTGTCAGGTGACAGATAATGGCTATATTAATAGCGTCAGGTGACAGATAATGGCTATATTAATAGTGTTAGGTGACAGATAATGGCTATATTAATAGCGTCAGGTGACAGATAATGGCTATATTAATAGTGTCAGGTGACAGATAATGGCTATATTAATAGCGTCAGGTGACAGATAATGGCTATATTAATAGTGTCAGGTGACAGATAATGGCTATATTAATAGTGTCAGGTGACAGATAATGGCTATATTAATAGCGTCAGGTGACAGATAATGGCTATATTAATAGTGTCAGGTGACAGATAATGGCTATATTAATAGTGTTAGGTGACAGATAATGGCTATATTAATAGTGTTAGGTGACAGATAATGGCTATATTAATAGCGTCAGGTGACAGATAATGGCTATATTAATAGTGTCAGGTGACAGATAATGGCTATATTAATAGTGTCAGGTGACAGATAATGGCTATATTAATAGTGTTAGGTGACAGATAATGGCTATATTAATAGCGTCAGGTGACAGATAATGGCTATATTAATAGTGTCAGGTGACAGATAATGGCTATATTAATAGTGTCAGGTGACAGATAATGGCTATATTAATAGTGTCAGGTGACAGATAATGGCTATATTAATAGTGTCAGGTGACAGATAATGGCTATATTAATAGCGTCAGGTGACAGATAATGGCTATATTAATAGTGTCAGGTGACAGATAATGGCTATATTAATAGTGTCAGGTGACAGATAATGGCTATATTAATAGTGTCAGGTGACAGATAATGGCTATATTAATAGTGTCAGGTGACAGATAATGGCTATATTAATAGTGTCAGGTGACAGATAATGGCTATATTAATAGTGTCAGGTGACAGATAATGGCTATATTAATAGTGTCAGGTGACAGATAATGGCTATATTAATAGTGTCAGGTGACAGATAATGGCTATATTAATAGTGTCAGGTGACAGATAATGGCTATATTAATAGTGTCAGGTGACAGATAATGGCTATATTAATAGTGTCAGGTGACAGATAATGGCTATATTAATAGTGTCAGGTGACAGATAATGGCTATATTAATAGTGTCAGGTGACAGATAATGGCTATATTAATAGTGTCAGGTGACAGATAATGGCTATATTAATAGTGTCAGGTGACAGATAATGGCTATATTAATAGTGTCAGGTGACAGATAATGGCTATATTAATAGTGTCAGGTGACAGATAATGGCTATATTAATAGTGTCAGGTGACAGATAATGGCTATATTAATAGTGTCAGGTGACAGATAATGGCTATATTAATAGTGTCAGGTGACAGATAATGGCTATATTAATAGTGTCAGGTGACAGATAATGGCTATATTAATAGTGTCAGGTGACAGATAATGGCTATATTAATAGTGTCAGGTGACAGATAATGGCTATATTAATAGTGTCAGGTGACAGATAATGGCTATATTAATAGTGTCAGGTGACAGATAATGGCTATATTAATAGTGTCAGGTGACAGATAATGGCTATATTAATAGTGTCAGGTGACAGATAATGGCTATATTAATAGTGTCAGGTGACAGATAATGGCTATATTAATAGTGTCAGGTGACAGATAATGGCTATATTAATAGTGTCAGGTGACAGATAATGGCTATATTAATAGTGTCAGGTGACAGATAATGGCTATATTAATAGTGTCAGGTGACAGATAATGGCTATATTAATAGTGTCAGGTGACAGATAATGGCTATATTAATAGTGTCAGGTGACAGATAATGGCTATATTAATAGTGTCAGGTGACAGATAATGGCTATATTAATAGTGTCAGGTGACAGATAATGGCTATATTAATAGTGTCAGGTGACAGATAATGGCTATATTAATAGTGTCAGGTGACAGATAATGGCTATATTAATAGTGTCAGGTGACAGATAATGGCTATATTAATAGTGTCAGGTGACAGATAATGGCTATATTAATAGTGTCAGGTGACAGATAATGGCTATATTAATAGTGTCAGGTGACAGATAATGGCTATATTAATAGTGTCAGGTGACAGATAATGGCTATATTAATAGTGTCAGGTGACAGATAATGGCTATATTAATAGTGTCAGGTGACAGATAATGGCTATATTAATAGTGTCAGGTGACAGATAATGGCTATATTAATAGTGTCAGGTGACAGATAATGGCTATATTAATAGTGTCAGGTGACAGATAATGGCTATATTAATAGTGTCAGGTGACAGATAATGGCTATATTAATAGTGTCAGGTGACAGATAATGGCTATATTAATAGTGTCAGGTGACAGATAATGGCTATATTAATAGTGTCAGGTGACAGATAATGGCTATATTAATAGTGTCAGGTGACAGATAATGGCTATATTAATAGTGTCAGGTGACAGATAATGGCTATATTAATAGTGTCAGGTGACAGATAATGGCTATATTAATAGTGTCAGGTGACAGATAATGGCTATATTAATAGTGTCAGGTGACAGATAATGGCTATATTAATAGTGTCAGGTGACAGATAATGGCTATATTAATAGTGTCAGGTGACAGATAATGGCTATATTAATAGTGTCAGGTGACAGATAATGGCTATATTAATAGTGTCAGGTGACAGATAATGGCTATATTAATAGTGTCAGGTGACAGATAATGGCTATATTAATAGTGTCAGGTGACAGATAATGGCTATATTAATAGTGTCAGGTGACAGATAATGGCTATATTAATAGTGTCAGGTGACAGATAATGGCTATATTAATAGTGTCAGGTGACAGATAATGGCTATATTAATAGTGTCAGGTGACAGATAATGGCTATATTAATAGTGTCAGGTGACAGATAATGGCTATATTAATAGTGTCAGGTGACAGATAATGGCTATATTAATAGTGTCAGGTGACAGATAATGGCTATATTAATAGTGTCAGGTGACAGATAATGGCTATATTAATAGTGTCAGGTGACAGATAATGGCTATATTAATAGTGTCAGGTGACAGATAATGGCTATATTAATAGTGTCAGGTGACAGATAATGGCTATATTAATAGTGTCAGGTGACAGATAATGGCTATATTAATAGTGTCAGGTGACAGATAATGGCTATATTAATAGTGTCAGGTGACAGATAATGGCTATATTAATAGTGTCAGGTGACAGATAATGGCTATATTAATAGTGTCAGGTGACAGATAATGGCTATATTAATAGTGTCAGGTGACAGATAATGGCTATATTAATAGTGTCAGGTGACAGATAATGGCTATATTAATAGTGTCAGGTGACAGATAATGGCTATATTAATAGTGTCAGGTGACAGATAATGGCTATATTAATAGTGTCAGGTGACAGATAATGGCTATATTAATAGTGTCAGGTGACAGATAATGGCTATATTAATAGTGTCAGGTGACAGATAATGGCTATATTAATAGTGTCAGGTGACAGATAATGGCTATATTAATAGTGTCAGGTGACAGATAATGGCTATATTAATAGTGTCAGGTGACAGATAATGGCTATATTAATAGTGTCAGGTGACAGATAATGGCTATATTAATAGTGTCAGGTGACAGATAATGGCTATATTAATAGTGTCAGGTGACAGATAATGGCTATATTAATAGTGTCAGGTGACAGATAATGGCTATATTAATAGTGTCAGGTGACAGATAATGGCTATATTAATAGTGTCAGGTGACAGATAATGGCTATATTAATAGTGTCAGGTGACAGATAATGGCTATATTAATAGTGTCAGGTGACAGATAATGGCTATATTAATAGTGTCAGGTGACAGATAATGGCTATATTAATAGTGTCAGGTGACAGATAATGGCTATATTAATAGTGTCAGGTGACAGATAATGGCTATATTAATAGTGTCAGGTGACAGATAATGGCTATATTAATAGTGTCAGGTGACAGATAATGGCTATATTAATAGTGTCAGGTGACAGATAATGGCTATATTAATAGTGTCAGGTGACAGATAATGGCTATATTAATAGTGTCAGGTGACAGATAATGGCTATATTAATAGTGTCAGGTGACAGATAATGGCTATATTAATAGTGTCAGGTGACAGATAATGGCTATATTAATAGTGTCAGGTGACAGATAATGGCTATATTAATAGTGTCAGGTGACAGATAATGGCTATATTAATAGTGTCAGGTGACAGATAATGGCTATATTAATAGTGTCAGGTGACAGATAATGGCTATATTAATAGTGTCAGGTGACAGATAATGGCTATATTAATAGTGTCAGGTGACAGATAATGGCTATATTAATAGTGTCAGGTGACAGATAATGGCTATATTAATAGTGTCAGGTGACAGATAATGGCTATATTAATAGTGTCAGGTGACAGATAATGGCTATATTAATAGTGTCAGGTGACAGATAATGGCTATATTAATAGTGTCAGGTGACAGATAATGGCTATATTAATAGTGTCAGGTGACAGATAATGGCTATATTAATAGTGTCAGGTGACAGATAATGGCTATATTAATAGTGTCAGGTGACAGATAATGGCTATATTAATAGTGTCAGGTGACAGATAATGGCTATATTAATAGTGTCAGGTGACAGATAATGGCTATATTAATAGTGTCAGGTGACAGATAATGGCTATATTAATAGTGTCAGGTGACAGATAATGGCTATATTAATAGTGTCAGGTGACAGATAATGGCTATATTAATAGTGTCAGGTGACAGATAATGGCTATATTAATAGTGTCAGGTGACAGATAATGGCTATATTAATAGTGTCAGGTGACAGATAATGGCTATATTAATAGTGTCAGGTGACAGATAATGGCTATATTAATAGTGTCAGGTGACAGATAATGGCTATATTAATAGTGTCAGGTGACAGATAATGGCTATATTAATAGTGTCAGGTGACAGATAATGGCTATATTAATAGTGTCAGGTGACAGATAATGGCTATATTAATAGTGTCAGGTGACAGATAATGGCTATATTAATAGTGTCAGGTGACAGATAATGGCTATATTAATAGTGTCAGGTGACAGATAATGGCTATATTAATAGTGTCAGGTGACAGATAATGGCTATATTAATAGTGTCAGGTGACAGATAATGGCTATATTAATAGTGTCAGGTGACAGATAATGGCTATATTAATAGTGTCAGGTGACAGATAATGGCTATATTAATAGTGTCAGGTGACAGATAATGGCTATATTAATAGTGTCAGGTGACAGATAATGGCTATATTAATAGTGTCAGGTGACAGATAATGGCTATATTAATAGTGTCAGGTGACAGATAATGGCTATATTAATAGTGTCAGGTGACAGATAATGGCTATATTAATAGTGTCAGGTGACAGATAATGGCTATATTAATAGTGTCAGGTGACAGATAATGGCTATATTAATAGTGTCAGGTGACAGATAATGGCTATATTAATAGTGTCAGGTGACAGATAATGGCTATATTAATAGTGTCAGGTGACAGATAATGGCTATATTAATAGTGTCAGGTGACAGATAATGGCTATATTAATAGTGTCAGGTGACAGATAATGGCTATATTAATAGTGTCAGGTGACAGATAATGGCTATATTAATAGTGTCAGGTGACAGATAATGGCTATATTAATAGTGTCAGGTGACAGATAATGGCTATATTAATAGTGTCAGGTGACAGATAATGGCTATATTAATAGTGTCAGGTGACAGATAATGGCTATATTAATAGTGTCAGGTGACAGATAATGGCTATATTAATAGTGTCAGGTGACAGATAATGGCTATATTAATAGTGTCAGGTGACAGATAATGGCTATATTAATAGTGTCAGGTGACAGATAATGGCTATATTAATAGTGTCAGGTGACAGATAATGGCTATATTAATAGTGTCAGGTGACAGATAATGGCTATATTAATAGTGTCAGGTGACAGATAATGGCTATATTAATAGTGTCAGGTGACAGATAATGGCTATATTAATAGTGTCAGGTGACAGATAATGGCTATATTAATAGTGTCAGGTGACAGATAATGGCTATATTAATAGTGTCAGGTGACAGATAATGGCTATATTAATAGTGTCAGGTGACAGATAATGGCTATATTAATAGTGTCAGGTGACAGATAATGGCTATATTAATAGTGTCAGGTGACAGATAATGGCTATATTAATAGTGTCAGGTGACAGATAATGGCTATATTAATAGTGTCAGGTGACAGATAATGGCTATATTAATAGTGTCAGGTGACAGATAATGGCTATATTAATAGTGTCAGGTGACAGATAATGGCTATATTAATAGTGTCAGGTGACAGATAATGGCTATATTAATAGCGTCAGGTGACAGATAATGGCTATATTAATAGTGTCAGGTGACAGATAATGGCTATATTAATAGTGTCAGGTGACAGATAATGGCTATATTAATTGAAGTTCTTTAGACATTATTTTACAAATAAGAATTACGAGTGTAATATTATTAATAGGCCTACTATTATTAATTGCAATGTCTTCGTTTTTATTGTTATTAATTGCAATGTCTTCGTTTTTATTGTTATTAATTTATTAAATTATTATCATTACTTTTATATCATGTTTTAAGGTGCACTACAGTTTATCTATATCGGACAATTTTCCAATTTCCTGCAGTATTCGAAATTTGAAAGCAAATAGCGACATAGGTGAGGCCAGTGATAGAGAACCTCGACATACGCTAAATTGGTCTAATATTGAGTGTCATGAAGCATATATATGCTTTTAGGTTAAATCAGCTGCTCGCTGTCATTACAATTCCGGCTAAAGCATCCGGCCTATCGTGATTGTCAATGTCAGCAGCATTATAATGAAATAAATATTTATTATGGTTGTATAATAGCTGCCTGTAACCAGGTAACCGCTATACTTGGATGGAATGATTTTCTCAAAGAAAGATATAATTATTCTAGACTAGAAAGCCAGCAAGCTGGCTTTAAACGAACCTGCCCCTCAAACCAGTACCATGAGTAAGCGAAAATTAAAATACGAAAATTGCCATCAACTCAACGATAGAAACACCAGCTGCTGGTACTCATGTGGGCCTAGTAAGCTACTACTATTTATTGAATGGATAAGCCCAAACTGCAGAGAAGTATATTACTTGCCAAATTTATTACTATCTCACTCTAACCCAGACAGTAATCAACTACTACTACTA